>JAAXOA010000733.1:0-20160 GCA_036561885.1 Salina celebensis
GGACAAAGTTATAAACCCTTGTTAGTATATTCAAGCAACAAATAACGTCCTACAAATAACCATAATTTTTATTTTTTTCTTGGCTCCATACTTTCTTCAAGTTTAGCAGTCTCAGCTATGCATACTGGCTGATACTGAGGCTTAATACAACAGCCTTTTCGCTTGACCAAAACAGTGGCAGTTGTCCCTCCCGCGACTGTTGTTAATACAGTTCCACCAGCAACAGCTGCAACTTTTGCTCCGCCCACCATAGCAACTGCTTTTGCAGCCCCTACCGCAACCACAGGTCCTGCAAAGGGTGCAACTCCTACAGCAGCCGCACCTATTCCAATTCCAGTTGTCATCTTAATGATCCTTTTCCATTTGCGAGTAGAAACGCGGCGCTTCAAGTTTCGTTCCCTTGCTTTCATATGTTCCTTCAGTTTTTTCATTGCATTTAGAAACTCTGAACCTCGTAAATGGAGATAAATACAACACGAATCCGTCCATATCTTGGTTTTAATTTCGTCTATTGCAAACTTATTAAATAGGTCAAGATCTTTGTGTCGGTATAGATGTGACTTGACAAGTGCGTCATACATTTCCACTGTCTGTTCAACTTTTCTCTTGTAAAATGCAGTAGGACCGGTGTCAAATCTGCTTATGTATTCAACACCAAAGCTTCTACTTGACAATTTGTTCATCCAGTCAACAAAAATCGGCGTCAAGTCCTTTCCCAATATTTGCTCACCATTGACTTTTTTTACTCGTTTGGAAAGAAATTCAAAGCTGAATGCGTTGGTAATGAATGTGACAAGCCCACGTTTAAAATCCTCGTCCCAATCGGTTTTGGAGTCAGAGCTACTCTGTGGAAGTCGATTACCTGGTCCCGTAAGACTTGAAACAATAACCTCTGAACGCAAAGTTTCAATACATTTTCGGTGGTGATTGGCATCTTCGTTTGCACATTTTTTCGAAAACAGCCTTTGATACAAACATCCGTCCTGATCTAAGCTGTCCTTTTTAGTGTAAAACTCACATACGCCGCGTGTAGCAGTAGAATCAGGTGCGATGTCCTTCCACTGTAATAATAAAGTTCCATCCGAAACAAATTCGGCGTTTTCTGCACAACCGTTTCTAAAAGATAATAAAATAAATTGAAATTCTCCAACTAAAAGTACGTCATACAGCGTTTCATAAAACTTACTTCATTAACAGTGGAATCTCGTGAGTTCTAACGCTTTTCGTAAATTCAAGGTTTTTCGAGAGTTCCTTAAAGCAAGAAGTCGACTGGAGATCCTTTCCACAGTAAGTAAATACGGAAGACAAAGAGTGGCTTAAGCAAAACAGTTTGAGTTCGTCTTCGTCACTAGTCTGATCTTCGCCTAATCCTTGGTTGTCGAGCAATATAAGTCCGAGTTTTTGGTTTCTATTTTTAGCAGGAGATAATAAACGGCTTGGACCATATATTGACTCCATTTGTGAGAGAATCGAAGCCGCCTTTCCATTCAAAGCCGGATACGGGCTGGTGTATCCACTCAGTTGTATGTTCAGAATAAATCAGATATTTTAAAACTTGTGTAAGAAAAAAGGACTTGCCACTACGCCGAGGACCGTTAATAGAAAATATTGCAACTGGACAGTCCGCAATGCTTCCATGATTAAAAACTCCCAACAAAGCATCTTGCTTTATGTTAAGAATATTTTGAATGGAGACGTCATATGTTTTTGAGCTCTACGATGGAAGTAGCGACGCCATGGCTTGTACTTCGAAGATTTCCCAGCTGTGACGTTGGTAGAGTTTTAACTGACATTATAACAATCTACATACCTGAAAAACCAAGTTTTCACTGAGAGAATACCAGGATATGCCTAAAGACTGGAAGCAGTAAAGTGACCCGGACCATTCGGTAAATTTTACTAGGAGAGCTCATCATTTCATGATGTAACATAGTTATCGGAGGCAAGGTGCCAATTGATAAGATTCACGTACAGGAGAACCCGAGGTGTAATGAACCTTCAATGCGTAATAAAAGTTATGGGTGTCAATCTCTACACAGATATTTATAACGACACAAAGTGCCACAAAGAAATATTTATTAGATTGTTTGAGCTGTGTAAATACTTTCGCAACATATATGATTTAAAACTGACGATTCACAAGTTTCGCAACCCACAATCTGGAGCTTCAACTGGACTAATGTGAATATTAAACGGGTAAGTCAATTGAGTCTTGTTGACATCATCAGACTGCGATAAGATCAGGTTGTCAATAACATGTTTGTTCTAACCCATTTACTTCTGGGCTGGGCACTGACTCATAACGGTTAGATCATGTACTGTGTCTATTTTGATAAGTTTGTTTTTGAATTACCATTGACAACTACGACATTATAACATCGTAAACACACACGTTAAATATCGGTTAAATAGTAGAATTGCTCTCGCTATAAACTTCTGTATCGGCTTATCGCAATAATCTCTATGATGGCAATTTAGGCGGTTTCCACTGATGACGTAGTCGTCGAGAGATTCACATTTACCAAAAGTTATGTTAGGAGTGATTTTTAAAATGGATATACAATACAATAAGCAAATATTTTTCTTAACAGTAATTGTAAAATAACTAAGTATGCCGTATTTAGGAATTGAAGAAAAAACAGTGATAAGCTGGATAAGTAACAGAGAAAACAGAAAACATTATGAACTTGTTTACCGATAAAGAAGAGAATTTTTGAACTGCACCGGAATCAGCATTGGAATAATCTATTTTACAAGATAATACAATATTGAAACGAGGCTCAATCTAAACAAAGCATATCAATATACAGAGACACGCCCCTAAATTTCCAAAGTGAATAAATTGTTCCACTGTCTAACTTTAAACCTAAATTTATCCTGGGTAACTTAGCTAAGGCCTGTAGTTTCTGGTTTTAGGCACATCAACATGCTAAAATGTACATATATCAGTGTAATTATCGAATTAATAAATATCTAGAATAACAAACAAATTATTATCCTCAATAGTAAGCATTACGTAGCAATCCAGACAATGATGCGTGCAACATGTGTACAAGTTTGTTTTATGTATACAATCAATTACTATATAAGCCAGTTTGGCCGCTCATTGGAAGCTTAATTATTTTCTATCATGGGAAACAAAAGCACAAAGTCTGAGCAGGTACTCCCAGCAATTCGCTAATTTATACCTAATAAAACTTTGTAAATACTAAATTATTTGGTTATTTTTAGGAAGGTTCGGCTGTTTGCGAGCCAGTAGAGGTATAAAACATTTTATTTAAAAATTTCGTTCAGATTTTTGTTCCAATTGTAGCTAATCCAACGTATGTCTGCAGGTTTGCCGAAAACCCGTTGCGTCCGAGAAACCCAGTTCTTTAGAAGAGCAGGTAGAGAATATCGAATTTGCAGCCCGTTGGCTCATAAAACATTAACCGATAGTTAACATAGATTGACTCGCTAACATTTTTTATTTCAGAGTGTCGTGAGGCCCAGAATGGAAGTGGATGTAATACACACAATTTTGATGAGCGGCATATAACATGGGTAGTTGACGACGACTCGGGATGACTAATTAAGAAATATATTTTATCGATTCAAAGCTTTTATTGGGGCCATAAATTCAAATCAACATAGGAAATATTAAACGTGCTCAGAAAAACACGATTACTGTTGATTACCGATTCTTCAGAAGCAATCATTAGTTCGACCAGTAGAATCATAACAATTAAATCAGGATGAACTCAAAGCATCATTTTGATTTATTTTACGGTGAATCCTTCATTATGATTGACATAAACTGTTTTATCCCTTAAGTTAGGTTTGACTCTTATGTATGGGAATCGTGCTCAAGCGTTTTATTCACAACTGAAACCACAAGCGGCAGGTTAGTGCTCACGTCAAAAAATGTATTCAAATTCACCTAAATAACGCATCTGGAATCTGGATTATTATTTGTGCGCAATTCTTGATATGATATCGCGACTCAAAGTATAGACGCATTTGTACTTTGTGCTGTAACGACAAAAACTACTTTTATAACTGGATCTAAGTTAAAAAATCCCATACATGAAAAGATCTATTACCAAGACACAGCTCACATATTTTTGATTCACTACTCACCCTCGCTTTCTTTCTTCTTATCTTGCTTCTTTCTTTCTTCTTCTTTCTTCTTTCATCTTTTCTTAGCTTGCTTCAAGGTCGAATCTTTTCAAGATGCAGAAAAACCCCAAAAGGTTTAGTCCAAAACATGTGTTTCATGTTTTTATTACTAATATACTATCCCTTTCATGTACATCAAAAGTTTTTTCCGCGATTAATTCTTTTATTATTACTGAGGCATCGGGTTCATTTATTAATATTGTTGGAAACTACAGTTGTTTTAATAACGGTTCCAAACATATTGTTCAGAATGAAGCGTTCGTGCGTATTTTGTGAGAAAATATTGTGCAACAAGCAAAATTATGATTATCACATTCTGTCACATATTGACGAGCGCTGGTACGAGTGTTCCAAATGTAAAAAATCATTTTACTCGTCAAACCATACCATCTAAAAACACATGTTAAATTTGTGCACGAAAAAGTTCGTAAGTTCATTTGTAACATTTGTTCCAAGAAGTTTAGTGAAAAGAATGCTTTACAAAGGCACATTACAATCCATACGTGCGAGAAACACTCCACATGAAGTGTTTGCAATAAGCGGTTCGCCGGGGACTTTGAAAGGAATCACCGCTTCAAACGAGTTCATTTGAAACATCAATTGGAAGATCGCTGGGAGTGTAAAGCTTGCGGAAATAGTTTTAAGTGGAAAGGTGACTTAACAGCGCATAAAAAATTCATGGAACCGAAAAGCTCCATAGTTGCGAGACATGCGGGAAAAGGTTTTTCAAATCATGGGATTTGGCGTTACATGTAACTCACTCAACAGAAAAAAATACCCACTGTGGCATTTGTAACAAATCTTTCAAGACAAAATACGCAGTAAGGAAACATGTAAAGGTGATGCATGACAAAACGTCAAAATCTATAAAGTGTCCACAATGTCCCAAAGCATTTGGAAGGAACCACCACCTTCGGTCTCACTTTTATAGGATACATGTTAAGCAATTATACAACTGTGTATTTTGCGGAGCCACATACCGAAACAGAAAACAGTTTGAGGGACATTTAAGACGACATATTCATGAGCCTGCAGAGTTTTCACCGGAATGTCAAGTATGCGGGATGACTTTCAATTAAATGGGAAATTTAGACAGGCACATGCGCACGCACACCAACGAGACTCCATATGCGTGCGAAATTTGTGAAAAACAGTTTACTTGCAAAGGAAATCTGAAACGCCACAAGAGAATGCACTTGCAGCAAGATGATCCAAGAGATTTAACCTGTGACATTTGTAACAAAGTGTATAAATCAAAAGACTCGTTGTGGAATCATAGACGGAGTCATTTTCTTGCAAAAACTTATAAGTGCTCGTTTTGTGATATGAGTTTTAAAACAAATACACAACTTACAGATCATTTGAAGCGGCATCTTGGAGAAACAGAGGTTAAGTGCCGGTGTTGCTCGAAAACATTTTGTGATGTAGGTAGTCGGCGTCAAAATGTAATTAAACGCACGGAAATATACGACTCTAAATTATGCAGGCAACAGTGCAAAAACAGAAAATCTTTCGCTAGTAATCAGAAACAAAACAGTTAAAAGAAACTTTAATGAGTATCTTTGAAGTTTGTTTTGTAAAAGTTGTAAATTGTGTTTTGTTGAATGATTGGCATAGTTCAAAAATCGTCGTTTTAACCGATATAACCAAGTGAACGGTAGTTAGTTGGAAATATCCTGAGAATAGGAAATATTTATACATACTTGGTATACCTACAAAATATAAAAAATCACTACATACGTATTACGTTTATATTTGTTTGCAATTGAATGCGAACAACATTTTAAACACTGAGTTGAGAAAACATTTGAAGCGGCACCTTGAAGAACAAAAGATCAAGTATGGGTAATATAAAAACATTTATTTTATAACATAATAACATGCGTAACAGTTATATATTATGCAGGATAGTTTTTTTCGGAAAGGAAAACTTTCACTTGACGGTATTATCGTTTAACTCTATTTGAACCGATTGTAAAATATTTTTATTACAATGATTTTAATATCCTTACATTACACTTACAATTCAATTTTATGATGTGTTCCTTTGGTGTCAACGTCATCAACGAGCGTGCATATTTTGAAAAAGCAAAACCCTTACAGGCAGCAATAGCAATAATAATACAAATGTGCTTAGATGTACATGTACCTAAAACTATATTCTAATTAATATTGTGTTTCTGGCCAATTGTATAAAATTGTGAATGCGTTTGTTTGAAAATGTTTTCTTTCTGTTACATTAAATTAAAAGTTAAAAATTAATGAGGGACGTGGTTTATTTCATTTGACTAACTTTACAAATGCAGTAATGTGTCCGTTAAGCTACTTATTAATAAGTCCTTGAACACAACGCAAGACAATAATATGTGTCGTAGACTTCGTTAGCATCGGTTATTCAATCATACAAACTAATACGGTTGCAACCTTCAAGCTGGGTGAATAATAACAAATCATGAATATCAATGTGTGCAGTTTTTTCATGTATTCTTTTTAACACTGTCACTGTCTCTGTCAATACCAAAAGCGTATTTTAAAAAGTTCTTGGGAGATTTTACAAGTCTATTCATGTGACCTAACATAAAATGCTCTTTTTTCCTTTTATTCGGCCTCGTTTTCACAATGCTTAAGCCATCGACGTAACAATTGAGGTAGAATAGAATGGAGTGGAAATAGTCTGTTTGTAGTTAACGCAACCTGGTACACATAATGCTTTTTTAAATACAAAGGATGTGTACAATCCGGAAAAAATGCTACCTTTTCCTCTCCATTTATTCAATCTCATTTGACGTAACCACCCTTGATAACCTCATCATGACATATTTTTCACTGAGGCTGGGATTTTTAAGTGTAACAGTTTCATATTCTGCCCTTTTAGGGCCCAGAAAAATCTGTTACTTGTAAGTTTATAACTAATAACGACTTAGACTTGCATAACTTAGAACCAGATCGCTATTGCACAATAAAATACTCATAGTTTAATACCCGATCAGTTCACAAGATATGAATCAGGATAAATCACCTTGATAGCCTCTTTAATAAAAATTTGTCCAAGAACTTGGATTTATTGGTGTTGTATTTTTGCATTCTGGTTACCAATAAGCCTTTTTTCATACTTTACAGTGAAAACAAATATGCTTGGTTATTTTATTTTGAAGTTAGAATTGGACGGATAAACATCACCGAGAACCAGCTCATTCTCAAGCAAGATGGACCATCCATTTGACTGCTTTTTGGACCCATGTATGGTTGTTACCTCAGATTGAATCCCTTTCTACGTAAATTAAAACAGAGATTGTTAAACACGCAGAATTTTACTCGAAGTTTTCACTATAGTTTTTGTTCCAGGTTTTTAGATCGATGTGTCTGGCCATGGTCATCTTGACATGACCGGTTACAAGCAACAAACAATAAAGCACACAGAAAACGCTTAAAATTTAAATTGATGTTTCAAGTAAACCTAACGCTGGTAATAATAATAATGTTTATTGTCAGAACGTTTCTTCGAAAAGTACAGTACACTATAAGGCATAACGAAAAGAAAAAGCTGGTAGAAGTTTATTTTCTGTGAATTACACAAGATGCATTTTTAGACTTACAAGACACGAAATAGGCAGGCGGTTTATACAGTGCTAGGGAAAAATTGTCTTCTACTCTGGCCGGACGACAGAAAAACGTTTAGCTCTTCTACATGTACAAAAAAAGCATCCACTTTCATCCGCCAGCCAGAGCCAGAGTAGAAGACTATTTTTTCCTAGCACAGTAAAAGGCCAAGGTTTTGTGTCATAGCGATAAAATTTCGATACTTCGAAGAACGCAAAATTTTACTAGCGTTGTAAATTGCTCTTCATCTGCGTGCTGTGCCTAATGGTCAAGGTCTCTCTAATGAATGTATTGTGAGCTTTCAAACTGCATTAAAGCTGAAAGTCGCTTCCAAATTGAATACACATATGTACCGTCTATGTCAATTGCGTAGATACTTGGCTAGAGGCTATTTGTGTAGTAGCGAGTTTCCGTGTAAATGTTTTTACAAGTGCTAAAGTTGGGAAAAATTTTAGCCAAGTATCTACGCAATTGAGACGGACTGTATATGTACATTAATAAAATTATTAAGGTTAATATCACTTCAATAAACTGGAACCTGTTAAGACATATATTTTCATTGAAACGGCCAGCCTTAGCCAGTTAATAAACAAGTCGTGCATCATAAATCACTTTGAGACATGTCGTTGAGAGGTTATCAGAAGCAACAAATCTTCAGTTTTTAGTTCATAAACGTTCCTGGATGATAAGATTGCTATTCAGTATATTTGGAATCTTCCATCATTCCTAGCTGTGTGATCATGATAGATAGATGATAGTTCCAATGTCGTCGTTCCATCACCACAAAATTATCAGTTGCACTCTCTGGTCAAGGTGAGGAACTCGTCAGTGACTATAGTCGTAGTTAAAGTATTTTTTTTGAAATTTAAAAGTCACCAGTTTTTCTTTCGTTTTGTTTGAGAATTGCACTGAAATAAAGTAAAATATGAAGTTAGTTCCATTGGCTGTCTACTTGCTAATCGTTACCTCAAACAGGTACGGTGTATCAGCTGCGGAATCCACTGAAGTTTTTAACGACTATGAAGCAGGCTGGGCGAACGAATCATGGTTACCAGAAAATAGAAATAGTGATTATTACGTGAATCCCTACTGGTTTAAAATTATTTGGTGGACTTTGTTCATTTCAACGGACGTTATTGTGTGCATAGGAAACACAGCAGTGGTATTGGCTGAATTTCGTAACTCGATTTGTAAAGCTGGCTTAAGATATCTTCTTGTTCAAATGTGCATATCGGACGCCATAGCACCGATAATTTTCCGTTTTCCGTTATATGTGCAAAAAATTTCCGTCAACTGGCCTTTCGGACCTGTATTTTGTGGAATCATGTTGATCTCCTCAACACCTATAATCATAACCAACTATGTTTCAATAGCCGCACTCGCTCTAGAAAGGTACAATAATCATATATGTTGAAAGTCATTTACTCAATCTCAAGTTTGAATCCAGGTTTCTCTGTTTCATTCGACCTGGCAAGCTTCCAATGACGCGAAAGTTTGCCTGGAAGATTATTGGAGCGACGTGGATCGTATCGATTTTGTTATGTCTACCTCATATTCTTACTCACCATACCTCCGATTTCTTTCATTTGGGCAGCTATACTACGATATGTCACTATCGATGGGGTAGAGAACTTGATTGGACGAACGGCGTACGCTTGTTATCTGGCTTGTAAGAAAAAGAAATTGTAAAGTCTCTTATATGCATGCATATCGTTAAAAATGGATTTACGATTTTAGAGTATTTGAAACAATATTCAAACCGGTTCCTGTAATCCTTATTGGCTATGTGTACCTACGGATTGCACTACCAAAATGGTGCCACAGATCATCAGAACAGGGCCACCATTTCGTCCTTCCATGTATCCAAGAAAATCGAAAGGTACTCAAACGACATTCACATGGATAGTCCTTTACTATAAGTGAATATTTTGGTCTTGCAGATATTTTGCCTAACTAACGTTCTCGTGTTTGGGTTTGCCGCTTGCGACTTCCTTCCATGGCTACCTTTTCAGTTCCAAATTTATCTTCATGATACATTTAATAGTCATGTCAATGTTTGGCTAATATTATGGTGGCTTACTTCCTGCAGGGCAATAATTTGCCCAATAATTTATTTCAATTTTTACAAAAGGTGATTTTATCTTTCAAATTTTGATAATGAATTACGAGTGAAATCGTAGGCTGACAACATTATATTCTCTGTGTGTTTTTCAGGAATAGTGATGAGCCACAGCAAGAGAGGCGCAGTCGTTCCGAAAGGGATTCCGGGTGTAGTCATGTACAGCAGCGAAATGTAGATGAAGGTTGTTCCACATCAACCATTTAGAACAGTCTTGTGAGGTTATACCAGAAAAGCAATTATTAATTACTATTAAAATTAACGCTGAAGCACGATTCGCATAAGGAGCGATAGTTTGAACGTTAAAGAAACGAACGTTTATCGAAGAGCGTTTAAATGTCTTACGCAGTTAACTTTGATTGACAATTAACTCATCGAGATGAAAAAATTAAATACGAGTTCCATCAGGAAAGATGATCAGCTTCACTATATCTTTTGAAACGGGAAATAAAAATTTTCGTCATTTACCGACCAATCTAATTTACTTGGTCAGTTACTTGTAAAGATAAAAAATTAAGCATAGGTAGAATAAGCAAATACTATCAGCTTAAAAAGCTCTATCGAAAACACGAACAAAAATTTTTCGTCATGTACCATTTCGAACAATTGACCATTAACTCGTCAAAAATTAAACGTTTGGACCTGAAAATGACGCCACATCATGCTAGGGAACCCTGGAACTTGTGTGTAAAAAATCAGCGTGAAGTGATAAAGCGTTCATGAAATATCGTGATCACAGGCGGACAGACAGACAACTTTGACGATCTTATAAAGCAGACTATCGCTCCTAAAGAGTCCGCCACGCCAATTAACAAATTTGCTTTTTGAATTGTTTGTATGTATTGTACAGCCATTTTTTAGTGAGACTTTGCATATGTTGTTTTTGCTACTCGTGCCTATTTATTTCAAGTGTCATATCATTGCAAACCTGCGGAAACTACTATTTTCTATTTCCAAGCGGATTTAACAAACAACCAGAATTTAACTTAGAAATCATATGAGTGAAATGGAATCGTTATCATTGACAGAGAAACTATTTTAAAAAACTGTTCGAACAATTCTTAATTAACACTGTAGCCAATTTGGCCCAGCAAGGAATTATTTTTTATCTTAGTTATAACTCCTTGGTCTCGTAGCGTAGTTTAGTTCCTTTGAAAGTGAACGTATGCTAATGCTAGTTTACTGTCCTACATATTTTATTCGTTTGTTATTGTCAAGAAACGATATGCAAAAATATATACTAAATTCTCACTAAATGAAAAATAAGCTCTCAAGGTCATTTTTCAAGTGCATTTCACATAAAGCATTCTGACTGATATTGTCTTTGTCTAACAAAACAAAAACGGTTTACGGCCAACCTTCAGGGTCAAACATGTGCGACCTGCGCAAACTCATAGGTCTCCCTTTCACTACTCATCAAAACAAGCACAGGGTTGTGCAATTTTCTTCATAGTAGACCATCTTTAGGATGAAAACTATCAAATTTTTGTATGCAATTTTGGCCAGAAAGCTGGAAATCTGCGTATTTGATTGCAACAATTTTCAAAGTTACAAAAAATGTTTTTGATGGTCATATGGGCAACGCACGCGAAATTGCTCCTTATCTGCTTGCTGTGCCAAATGGTCAAGGTCTATCCGATGAATGTATCGTGAGCTTTCAAACTACATTCAAACTGCAAGTCGTTTACACATTGAATACACATATGTATATGTACACAAATAAAATTATAAAGGTTAATATCACTTCATTAAAGTGAAACCTGTTGTGACTAATATATATTTTCATTGAAACGGGCGCATTCCGAAGCCAGCTTTAGCAAATTAATAAACAAGTCGTGCATAATAAATCAGCTTGAGACGTGTCGTTGAGAGATCATCAAAAGCAACAAATCTTCAGCTTTTAGTTCATAAAGTTTGCTAGATAATAAGATAGCCAGTAAATATATTACGAATATTCCATCATTCCTAGCTGTGTGACCATTAATTATTTCATGTTAACCCTTGAATGTCAAAAATTACATAAGATTCCTAGACGATAGTTCAAATGTTGTCGTTCCATAACCCCACAAATTATCAGTTGTCTCTGGTCCAGGTAATGTACCCGTCAGTAGCTAAAGTTTTTCTTTTAATTTTAACAATCAGCAGCTTTCTCTATAATTTTGTTAGAATTGCAGTGAAAAAAGTAAAATATGAAGTTAGTTCCATTGGCTGTCTACTTGCTAATCGTTACTTCAAACAGGTACGATGCATCAGCTGCTGAATTGTTTAACGACTATGAAGGGTCAGGCTGGTGGAAGGAAACAGAATTAGCAGAATTTAGAGAAAGTGAGTATTACGTGAAGCCTTACTTGTTAAGAGTTACTTGGTGGACTTTGTTTCTTGCAACGGCATTTATTGGGTGCATAGGAAACACAGCAGTAGTATTGGCTGAATTTCGTAGCTCGATTTGTAAATCTGGCTTAAAATATCTTCTGGTTCAAATGTGCCTTTTGGACGCCATAGAACCGATAATTTTCCGTTTTCCATTATTTGTGCAAGAAGTTTCCGTCAACTGGCCTTTCGGACCTTTATTTTGTGAAATCCTGTGGATCTCCTCAGCACCTATAATTGGAACCAACATTCTTTCAATTGGCGCCCTAGCTCTAGAAAGGTACAATAATTATATATATTAAAAGTTTCATTTACTCAAATTCATGTTTTTATCCAGGTTTCTCTGTTTCATTCGGCCTGGCAAGCTTCCAATGACGCGAAGGTTGGCCTGGAAGATTATTGGAGCGACGTGGATCTTTTCGATTTTGTTGTCTATACCGGATATTCTTTTCCACAAAACCTCCAGTCTCGAATT
Source organism: Salina celebensis (assembly GCA_036561885.1). Lineage (NCBI taxonomy): Eukaryota > Metazoa > Arthropoda > Collembola > Entomobryomorpha > Paronellidae > Salina > Salina celebensis. Next base: position 12,723 of record JAAXOA010000733.1, read on the forward strand.
TTTGGGCCGGAATATTACGATATGTCACATTCAATGGCCAGGAGGACTTTTCGTTCGCCTGGTATATGCCTTGTAAGGAAAGGATTTGTAACGTCTCTTACATGCTTGCATATCGTTAAAAATGGATTTACGTTTTTAGAGTATTTTACACAATATTCCGACTGGTTCCTGTTATCATGATTGGCTATGTGTACCTACGGATTGCACTACCACAATGGTGTCATAGATCATTAGCACAAGGCCACCATTTGGTCACTCCATATATCCAAGAAAATCGAAAGGTACTCAAACGACATTTAGATAGATTGTCCTTTACTATTAGTGAATATTTTGGTTTTGCAGATATTTAGCCTAACCGACGTTCTCGTGTTTGTGTTTGCCGCTTGTGACGTTCCACCGATTCTTTATCACTTCCAAAATTATTTTTTTGATACACCTAATAGTGATATCAATGTTGTGCTAATATTATGGTGGCTTACTTCTTGCAGGGCAATGATTTGCCCAATAATTTATTTCAGTTCATGCAAAAGGTGAGTTTATTTTCCAAATTTTGATACGGAATTACGAGTGGAATCGTAAGCTGACAACATTATATCCTCTGTGTGTTTTTCAGAAGTAGTTATGGGCTCCACAAACGCGTTGCTCCGAAAGGGATTCCAGGTGTAGTATTATACAACTGCGAAATGAAATTGAAGGTTGTTCCACATCAACCATTTAGAAGACTCTTCTGATATTATACCAGAAAAGAACTTACTAATTCGAATTGAGGAACTCAGTAAAGAGAGAACTTTGAATAACTTGAAATAACTCCTGAAAATTATTTGATATAATTTTAAAAAACCGTTTACTAGCTACCTCACCCTAATCCCCCGCTAGGTTTTTTCATGACCGAATAATGCCTGACTTACTACTCCAACCCCAAATAATTTTCTTTTACATGCAATTCCATATCCGCAACGCTAGTAGGCACTATTTTCATGTACATAATTATGTTTTTAAATACTGTTCACATTGGTTTTTTGGGTTCATCTCACATTGCACAAGTCCACGCTAAGGAACTTCTTTGTTTAAATAAACTGCGAATCCGCCACATGGAGTGGTAGAAACATTTCACTACAAAATGTAACTTTAATGTGTGATAAAATGGAAAATTTAAAAGTTTGGTTTCATTCAGCAAGCCAAACCTCATAAATTATGTCTTATATTATTTATTCCTTACAAAATTTTAGGTCATCGCTCTGCTTAAGATGCTGACCTTCCATGCATAGGCTTCCCTTGCTTAGTTCTCTGTTAGATTGACCATTGCACCGTGATTACTTGCACAAGCAGAAATGGGGTGTCGTAATCCATATACAATAGAGACACGCTTAGGCTGTGTGGGATCTGCTTTGGTTCTTCGGCAGAAGCGGTATGTACAAGATAGTGCATGCTGTGCTGTGGTGCTCGGGCAAGTTGCACCAAAGACAAATTGCCATTTTTGACAATATTAAAGCAGATGATTCAATACCCCCATAACCTTCACTGGACAGTGTCCAAAGTGGACAGAAGTGGTACAAAGTGGACAAAAGTGGTAAAAACCGGACAAAAATGGTAAAAATTAGACAAAACTGCAAACAACGATCATTAATGGCAAAAATTGATGAAACCGGCCATTATGGCCAGCAGCGGACAAAAACCTGTACAAATTCTCTAAAGTGGAAATTACTGGTCAAAACTGGTTTGAATTGGCAATATGAGTACAGACCATTTTAAATGCACAATAGTGAACAATAATCATGGAAACCCGTTAATTTTCTAAAAATAATGTGGAAGTGGACAGTAGTGGTCATAACTGGCCATAATTTGTAAAAAATGGGCAATAGTGGTCAGAACTTGTGGAAACACTTACTACTGGTAAATAATGGTCAAAACTGGACATAATTGGAAATAATGGACACTACTGGCCAAAACTGGACAAAATTGAAAATAATAATTTTTACCATTTTTGTCCGGTTTTTACCACTTCTGTCCACTTTGGACACTGTCCAGTGAAGGTTATCGAGTATTGAATCATCTGCTAGAAAATTGTCAAAAATGGCAATTTGTCCTTGGTGCAACTTGCCCGAGCACCGTCGCACATCGCACCACGTGCACTACCATGCCTTTCCCGGTTATGCCGAGAGAACCATAGCACATCCCACACAGCCTAAGCGTGTCTCTATTGTATATGGATTACGACACCCCATTTCTGCTTGTGATTACTTGTGACATGGGAAAGTTATGCATTAATACTTTACTATCGATTTTCACTATTCATTTACGGGATATTCGACCAGATTGAGTAAACTTCTTCAAGTCAGCATGATATAGCCCCTGTGAAGTTAAAAGATAGCCCTGAAACTATTCAAAAAATGTTAAGATGACGTTAGATGACATATTGTACCAAAAAAACCGTTAGGTGTTGTTGGGTTTGTGTATCTTGAAACAAGTCATGCACAATTCGTCTTAAAAGCACGTTTTATTAGATTGGACTCATAATTATTTCAAGTTAATTTAGTAAAAGTTATCAGTGAACATTATGTCTGACAAGTAAGCTGAATATACCCTAGTTCGTGATTTACGAAGGTCAGAAAGTTCAAGGAGTTCATAGTGTCCTTAGCTGCATCTTTGCGATAACCCTACTACTTTTAATACCCATTTTAATATTACGTAAACCTTTGAAAATTATGCTTCATTTACTTTCAATAGCTGCCAAAACGAGCATTAGGTCAAACAAAACCTCTTCATTTGAATAAATGGTTTCCAGAATGTTGTTCTGTGAAAAAATAGTGGGACGACAATATTTAAAACTACTACTAATATGTTTGTTTATCGACGCCACCGGCATATTTACTACCCTGGAAAGCCAATAAAAATTACTCTACACCTGCTTGTTTCTTCAAATCGTCAAGGTCAATCCAACTAACGACTGGTTAGCTTGGAACTGCATGCAAACTACACGTCGCAAAAGGCATTTTATATGTATACATATTACTTATATACATAGTTAAGCGTATATGTATTTAAAAATGTTAAAGATGAAGATACTCGCTTTGAACTGTAATCTTTTAGGATTAATTTATGCTACGATCAAAATAGATACATTGCGAAGCTAGCTTTACTCAATTCATAAACAAATCAACTGTAATCAATCATCATGCTGATATTTTATTGAGAGGTTATCAAAAGCAACAAATCTTCTGCATTTAGTTCATAAACTTGCTATTGCCAGTAAGTATATTTTGGATGCTTCTCCCGAGTTCTCCCTTCATAGCTATGTGACCCGTGACTGTTGAATATTACATAAAACTCTGGCGCTTAGTAGCTAGTTACAATTTTGTCTTCCCATAATCAGAAAAATTGTCAGTTGTACTCTCTGGTTCAGGTGACGTAGTTGTGGGTTACTCTAGCATTAGCTGAAGTATTTTCTGAAATCTAAAAACCCCCAGTCTGTTCAACTTTTGTTAGTATTGTTCAGAACGAAAGTAAATTATGAAGCAAAGTTCGACAAAGTTAGTTCCAGTGGCAGTTTACTTGCTAATTGCTACTTCATACAGGTACAATGCATCAGCTATGGAATTCACTGAATTTTTGGACGACTACGACGGCTCAGGCTGGTCGAACGAAAGTGTTTTTACAGAAGTTGAAGAAAGTGAAGAATATGTGATGCCTTTCTTGTTAAAAGTTACTTGGTGGACTTTGTATCTCCCAACGGCGGTATTTGGTTGCGTAGGAAACACCGCAGTTGTAATGACAGAATTTTGTAACCCGATCAGTAAATCTGGCTCAACTTGTCTTCTGGTTCAAATGTGCGTTTCGGACGCAGTAACATCGATAATTTGGATTTTTCCAAATTTTGTGCAAACAGTTACTGATAACTGGCCGTTCGGACCAGTATTTTGTGGCATCACGTATGCCACTTCAGCACCAATTTTCACCAGCATGTTTTCAATATCCGCACTGGCACTTGAAAGGTACAATAATTATAGTAGATGAGGGTCACCCAATATATGTAATGCTCAAAACTACATGCGCGTTAGGGTACATGGTTCCTCAAATTAGCATATTAAGTAGCGTAAGCTGCTAACTGATTTTGTTCATGTCCATCCGTCTGTCTATCTATGTAAAGGAGTTGGAACCTTGAGCTAAAATGTTCTTTGCACTTACAGCGGAAATATGCTCCGTGTCCACCGTCGATATTTTGCAAGATAGTGTTGCATACGTAAGGAACCTGTTTTTAGTTTTTCCCGATAAAGTCCGCGAGTTACAATTGATGTAGACCAAATTTGGCACAGTGGAAACACTTGGTTTTAAAGTTCATCCTGCCCCTGCAGGTACATGGGTTTGGCCTTTTAACGATAATTCATGCATATTACTGCCGATTTAGACCCAATTTTGCACAGTGAATGCCACGAACCTTCCGAAAAGAATATTGACTTTAAACTTAAATCAAGTACCTCAAAGTGGCTGGTTTTGGTATTTTAATTATAAACACAATACTATATAACATAATCTTTGATTTAAAACTTTTGTGGTGGATCCTCTACGTTCCTTTTTTAAGTTACTAAAATATTGCACTTGGCTAATTTAAAATTAAATTTGTTTTCAGATTTCTTTGTTTCATTCGGCCTGGAAAGCGTCCAATGACTTCATGGTTTGCTTGGAAGCTGATGGCGGCAGTGTGGATCTTTTCTGTGTCACTGTCACTACCGGATATTCTTTTTCACAAATTAGCAACTTTCCAATATTATGGTCGTAATATAACGGTATGTGTGGATGAATGGCCGGTTGGACTTCATCATCAACGCCGGATATTCAGAATGTAAGATAAAGTATTTAAATGGGCACTGATATGATTGTAGGCGTCAATTAAAATATGTCCATGCTTGTAGATTCGAAGTATCTCCTCACATAATCTTGCTTCTGGTTGCTGTTATTCTCATTGGCTATCTTTACGTACAGCTTGGACAACTACAATGGCACAGCAGAGCAACCGAACAAGACATCCACTTAATACCTTCAAATCTCTTTGAAAATCGGAAGGTCTTGTCACAACTAAAACGACTTTCACAAAAACTAATCTTAAATATAAGTTGCTATTTTGATCCTGCAGATATTCATCTTAACTGACGTTCTTGTGTTTGGGCTTGCTGCTTGTGAGCTTCCATTTCTAATTCGTCAAGCTCAGGTTTATATTTTGGAATCTTCTCATGGCAATGTTCATCTTTACTTGCTATTGACATGGCTTTTTTCGTGCAAGGTGGTGATTTGTCCTATAACTTATATCAGCTTATACAAAAGGTGAGTTTACAATTCAGTATTGAGCTTGTAGTAAAATTGTACGCCTTCAACAGTATCCTTGGTGGATTTTTAGGAACAGTGATGAGCTTCAGCAAAAGAATGGCATCAAATCGGGTTCTGGTTGTAATGTACAACCACAAAATGGAAATGAACGATATTCCACATCGACTTTTTAGTACACTTGGGTGCAACTGAAAAAAAAGAGTAGAATAAGAGTACTTGCAGCTTCGATTGTGAAACTCAATAAATAAAGAAACGTTTTTGCATTATTGAATAATTACCAGTTTTTCACTTGTACGTTATTGGCCGGAATTTCAGGATCCTTCTGTCTCTCTTATCACGAGTAGAATAGTTTGGCTTAAAATACTCCTTATTCCTTAGTTTTCTAAGGCCTTTTCTAACTCCTGCAACGATACAAAAGACTATAAATTTACTTTAAAAACCCACTATAATATGATTCATTGATTGATTTATGCAAATTTATTGGACTCTTCATTAACATATTTTAACAATTTTTTTCAAAAATGATATTTAACATTGGACCGTAAATAGATCAATAATTCTAGGTTACAAAACGGCCAATATGAATGATTACAAAACTGATTTGAACGAACTGAAAGGGTATAAAGGATTCAAAATTCAATTCTGAAACATAAATATTCCAGTAAAATCGCCGTCGGAAAAGTGTGAATAAGAAAAGAAGTGGATTAAAATAAAACTTATGACAACTGCTGTACGTATTGAATTGGATGACTCATAGCATTTAGATGGGCTAATAAACCTAATTGCAACCCAATTTTATAGTCGACAGTTTTGAGCATTCGTTGTATTTATGTACTCCTCGCAAAATTCCAGGTCAACAATGATAACCTTGTTCGTCTCTTCCAGTGAATTCTTCTGCATAATAAATTGTCTGTTGCACAACCAAAATCTTGTAGGACTGAAGCAGCTCATCAGTATTACGACATTCAACCAATATTCGTCAAGTGATGTTGTTGTGTCTTTGTGGTTATCACCAAATCATTCAATAAAGAGCTGAAGCTGATTGATTAGTAGAAAGCCCATTGAACCTGTTCTCCTGTAAGCTGTTGCATCGATAATTGGAGATTTGTAACAAATTTAAACTTAATCATCAGACTCAGGCGTAGTCAGTAGTTTTAGTCTTCTGTCAGAATTAGGAGTAATCTGCTGTAGACAAAACCCGCCCCAAGAATATAGTCACCCAAGCTTTTTTTTACATCGTGTCCGTTTTTGGGAAATTACTGGTGACTGGTGCAAAAATGACACGGAAGTGAATCTCATGAAGCATTGTCATAATAAATTGCGCAATCAAACACCTTCCTTAGTGACAATGAAGATTGTTGCGATAAGTTTTGTGGTGTTTGCTGTAATCGCTTTCAAAAGGTGTGGGGTGTCAGCCAATTATACTCAAGACGACTTCGACGAATTTATTGGTACCACATTATGGAACAATACTGGGGAACCTGACGTCATTGAAGCTGAACAGAATTCGTTCTCGTCGTGGCCAAAAGTTTTTTGGGGTTTTTTGTACCTTATAACTGCACTAATTGGTGGCGTTGGAAATGCTGCAGTTGTTTGGGCCGAATACCACAATCCAATCAGTAAAACCGGTTCTAGATACTTTTTATCTGTAATGTGTGCATCTGATGCAATTTCTTCAATGTTTTTCCTTATTCCTACTTACGTGCACTTCATTTCTGTCACATGGCCTTTTGGATCTATTTACTGCAGCTTGTGGCACATCTCATCAGTTCCATTATATGCTACGAGTGTGGTCCCTGTGAACGCCTTGGCACTAGACTGGTACTAAAATTCATCAAAAGATTCCAAATTGTTGGCCTTTGTAAGGATTGTAATACAGATTGTATTATATATACATATTAAGGTTGCTAGCTATTGTTCGACCACGAAAACTTCCAATGACGTCTAAATATGCTCGTCAGCTTATTGGGGTTATGGGAATTGTCACGATTCCTTTTGCTCTGCCTGATGTTCTTTTCCACAAATACATGGAGTTTGATGAGTTCACATATTGTTACATGATGTGGCCAGGAGGACTTCGTACAGCACGCCTTATCTTCGAGTTGTAAGTACATAT
>JAAXOA010000734.1:0-20151 GCA_036561885.1 Salina celebensis
ATGGATGTTTTTGTAGAATGTCCGTAAAATTCGTGATTCATCCTAAGGTATGTTAATGTGAAAAAATTAAGAGCTATAAAAAGTGAAGTAGACGTGAAACGAGGCAGGGGTAAAAATTCACATTAATAATTTCTTATGCTTTCCATGTCGAACCACTGGTGAGCTTATACCAACATACAGTTTCTTTTCAAGCGAACATTTACAGTTTTTCACTTGTTGTTTTTAGTATAAATAAATCCATACGGTAGAATCGATCGCTTGTCATACATGAACTTGTGGAATCTGAGAAAAATAGTATTTGTGAGAGTACTGCAAGCAACAGTATAAAAGTGATTAAATGCAGCAATAACAATAACTATGATGAAGTCCCCAGCTATAAACTTACAAAAAAATCCCATCTCTCTTGAAAATGAACAAAGAGAACAAATAAAGACAAACTGAAAAAAAGATATCGAGAATACTAAACAGATAGTTTTGATAATGTATTGCTTTTCTCCTTAGTGCACTTGTAAAATGCTCTTTCCGTGTTTTCCAAGTGACTTGGAGGAGCTGCGGGAGCCGAACTAATCCGAGTTTGTATTTTATAAATGCCGGAATAATGGATGATGCTTCTTTTTCATCTCACTCCTTCAGAAACTGCTCCTGTTATTGCCTCCTCTTTCGCCCTATCTTTCTCCTTTACTCTCTCCCTCGTCCAATCGTCCATTTTACATTTTAATACTTCTCTCAAATCCACATACATACCTTCATCATCATCTCCCTCTGAAATCAAGCTCACACTTCTATAAAATAAAAGTGTTTATATATCATGGATACACGGTGTGGAAGAATAGATGTTGGTAATTGTATCGGTAAATTTTTTCTCTTTACCTCTTTTTAACTCTCCTTACGAAAAAATGATAATAAGGGTTTTGAAGCAAACGTAAACACAATGGATTCACCTACACACAATTTATATTGTTTCAAAAGTCTGTGTGTTGTCCTTCATGTTTATGTAGTAGGGAGCATTAGATTTTTTTATATAAGCCGAAATAACACTTTTTATATCCTACTTAAAAAATTGTTACAAGACTTAGCTGTGAGGATGATGGCTTAGGTAGTGAGAGTCAGTCGTAGCGAGTAGGGAGCCCAGTGTAGATTTTTTTTAGCTTGTCTCTCAAAATGAAAATGAGATTGTTGAGAAAGAAAATGAAATAGGATGGGATGGGCCGTGTAATTATTATGAACGAGATGGGTTGGTTTAGTTCTCTCCTCTCTCCTTTTATCGGATCCTTGTCATCGTGATTATTATTACTACTTCTTTCTTTCTTTCCTTCATTCCCTACCACTCATTTTTATTTTTCCTCCAAAAGACATGACGTGTACTAATAGGTAGCCGAGAAAGAGAGTGATGTGGAAGGCGAGCGTATTATCATTATGAATACTCGGCTTAGGTGTGTGTATCAGGCAAGCTCTTACCTCCCTTGTTTCTATTCAGGGTTTCTTATTATTCTACTTTCTTACCATTTTTAGATAACGGGCTCTTTTGTTTTAATTCATTAAACGCGGAAAGAGTCCAAATCATTTGGGGTTTCCGTATGCATAGAAAAGTATTAAAGGAGCGTATAAGACAAGATAGTTTTTTAGTCTATGATAATCTCTAAGAGAAAAAAAAACAGCATAATACATCATAAGAATACGGAAAAGTATTAATAATGATGTAATTTGATAGAGTAATTTAATGATGAGCGTAAAGTGTGCATTTTTATGCGCTTCTGTGTGAAAACGAGCGGTTAAGATTAGATTATGAACAAATAAGAGCCCAATTTACGCACGCGCATAGGGCTATCCGCCTTTCTAACAAGTTGCGAAAACAACAAAAAGACCAGAAAGAAGAGGATTTTCCCTATAAATTGGAACATTGATTTTGAGATTTTTACTGACGGAGCAATATTGTTCATGCGATTGATTTGAGAATGAGAAAAAAACAAAATGCATATAGTAACGGGGACTCTTCTGCCAATTCTCACAAAAAAAAATCCATTACAAAACAAATCAGAGACTCTCCCGCTGAGAAGAAGATTCGGGGGGCTCATTCTCTGAAAACAGTCTTAACCGTAAGCAACTCTGCCTGCTGATTTACATGAACATCCTTGATGTTTTCTTAAAAGAATGTATTTTGTATGAATGATTTTGTTTTTTGGAATCTGATAGTAAAAAACCCAAGAAAAAATATCGATCAATTATCGACTATTGGCTCATTCACGAGCTTGTCGTTTCTGCTTTAGAGGTTTTAAACTTTTGAAAAAAATATTTGGCAGCCGAACAAGGCCTGTCAATAGCTACATGTCGTCATTATTGTTTGAGAGGGTATCATGATGAGCGTATGATTATCATATTGACTTTACCTGCCGTGCACCGTTTTTTTCAATGATTATACAAAGGAATTCAATAAATTTTCGCGTATTATGTTAGCGTAGGAGGATTTGTTTAGTGATACTAATACGTAGACAGTGTAGAGTTGAGTTGTTGGATGCACAAGATAAAAATGATGTCATTTATTTCATTTTAATCACTAAAACGGGCTAAAGAAAAACTGTCTTCTGTTTGGGTATAAAATACATTATTACCTGGTTTATACCGTTTACTTAGTATGGTCATTGGAGAACAATGTGGTTAGTAAGAAGCTGTATTACACAATAAGTAAGCCACTGCCATTCACGTATATAAACATCTATTGATTATATGCGTAACCCCCATCAAATTCACAACCGTCCATGTGAATTTATCGACATAGAAAGTTGATTTTTACTGCCATCCTTTTAAAATTTCTTAAAAGATTTTATTGATTAGCGCTTCTCTTCTTCATTCCAATCCCCTTTTGTGTTTGTTTTGATCAGGCCAAGTGATGTCATAACAGTCTTGCCGTTTGGCTTGTTCGTTAAGTTTGGCTTGATACAAAGCCATGTTTTTATGATTATAAATGTTATTGGACCTCACCTTGTCATCATAAATAAAACCCAAGATGCCGGAGAAGGAAGGGCATTTATTTTGTAGGTTAAGAAACATATTTTTGATAATCCTTTTGCAAGAATCAAAAACAGGAATGAACAAACAGGCATATAATATAAACAGTCAGTCATTGTTCAATAAACTATTCGCTTTTATAGGTAAACCAGAAACGATGTTTCGTTAATCATCGTTAATCTCTGCACTATATGTTCGGCTCATGTTTTAAGTCTGCGGATGGGGGAGATCTTTACAAAAATTAAAGACGACGAAAAATTGTGATGAGGAGGTGGTGGAACGACAAAAGGTGCAAAAAAATCGTGATTAGCCTATCCTATGAAGAAAAAAAAAAGAGCAAATTGAAATGATGGAATGAATGAAGCAAAAACTCGCTAAATGATCAGCAGTCAACTACGCTCATTATGGCACGTATTCTCGCTTTTTTTTCTTGTGAGTTACGTCTTTTCATTAAAAAATAGAGATATCGTTATCATTCTGCAGATCCTTTATCCTCTCATTAAACACCAATGAACATCATGCCTAAGAAAGTGGTTGTGTATTGCAGATTGTATGAATCATGTTAGGTATTAAACAAACTTTGAATCAGCACGTTTTACAACGAAAACAACAACACAATTTCACATCGGATATCAAAACACCTTTCCCATTTAAAAATCATTTATTTTATTGTTACGTGCTTATCACATTCAAAATATTTAGAGATACGGAGATATCGCTTGTTGTTTGTTTAACAAGAATCATTAACATCAAACATACTGGACGCGCAAGGGCATAAAATAGCGGAATTCACTCCTATTTTCATTTTGACTAGATAATTAATGTAAAAGCACCTTGAGTTTCTGTAGAATTCAATAAATAAAATTTCAATTATACAGAAAAATAACTACCGGTCCACAACAGCAATCAAATTAAATAACTGGCATTTGAAATTACTATGAATGAGCTATCTAAATTAAAAATTTAAACTATGTAATAAATCTAACAATAATTATAAGTGAAATTTGCGGAAAAAATATTTTTGCAAAACAATGCAAGAAACTTTCTGTGATACCGATCCATGGGATGCGGTTTGCGTTTTAGTTAGGTTTTCGGAAATCTATTGAAGTGCCCTTTTAAGCAGCATAGGGTACCCTACCGAATAGATAGATGTGCCTTTATTATAGCGATGAGTTACTTGTAACTTGCTACTCACTTAAGTGTTACTTGAAACGGACTTGTTCGTGTGTTTTTTTACTATTATGTTTGGCGGACTGACAAAAGGAACAAACAAAACACTCGCATTGTGTTTGAAAGGGTTCTTCGTTTTTGAATAGTTGTACAGCAATTGAGGCAACCCCATGAAGTTTTATATTAATACATACTCGCGATAATTAACTTCAAAATTGTGAACAGTTACTTGAAAATAGTAGTTCTTCTGGAGAAGCTCAACTTGTATTTAAAGTAGCTTTTGAATGGTACTAATTTCTGAAGGGAAAAGTTCAATTGGCTATTTATAAAACCAGAATCTTCATGGTCGCGAAACAGGAAAATGTTTAATTCCATGGGCGATTAAAATGCGGCTTTGAGTTGTTAATATGATTTCGTACAAGTCGTTACTGGTGGCTTTGCCGAGGCGGATGAATTTAATGTAATTATGGTTATAATTATCATTATTACTATGCATAAACTTAATGATTTTTGCTACATTCCCTAGCTGGTGTACACGACTGCAACTAAATATGTCGACTTCCACTATGGAGTATCTCGAAAACAAACGCTGTGATACAACATGTTTGCTTCGGGTTTCTTCAGAAATTAATTTATTCCAGGAGCAATTTGTAATCTTAATGTGCCACGGTACACGTGTTTGTTGGATATGAACCAATACAAGTGGAGCGTTGCATGATTCTAAAACAAAAGCTTATAATTACATTACCGACGACTGATAATCTAGCTAGTTTTGAGCTACTACGCAAAAATAATATCATTTACTGCCGGTACGTAGGTCTCAAAAGTAGGCTCAAAACCTTTGCAAACTTCCAGCTCTATTAATTGAACAACTGTTTGAACAATTCATTTTGTGGAATTAATCGAAAAGGTTAAAAACTACCACTTTGTACTACGTCCACTTGTTATTCTTCAGCCGCTGTAATCCACAAGCGAGTTTGATATTAACCGAGGTTTGTTTGTGCCCTTTCTCAGTGATGAATTGAAGCCTCCACTTTGCAATAAATAGGAGCGACATCGGCTTCCCACGTGGTGTACATTACATGGATTCACGTAATACGAATCTCTGAAAAAAAGTACTGCACCGCATTCACAAAATCAAGATTGATGAATTAATAGGGTATTAAAAGTGTATTATCGGGTTGAATAGGTTGTATTATGCTCCCCTTTCATGCTGGCTACATCCACAATTTTTATTTTTCCTGAAATGAGCTGACGCAACTTGAGACCTCTCATCCGGTTCCTGATCTTGCTGGTTCAAGTATGCCAGCTTTGAATGGTACAAAATTTCAAATAAGTTCATTAATTGTAAGAAAAAGGGTGTATGCGGATACATTCTTTATTGAGTTATTATTGCTACTGAATACGCTGAATTAGCCATGTGTTCATGTGCCGAGAAAAGAGGAAAAAAATATCTCGTGATCAATAAAAATATGCCCTCTTGTGGGATTTCGTTCCGCACCGCATCCACACGATAAAAAAAGGGTTTGCACACGTAGAGGGTCAAAATAAAAACTGCAATTCAACATGATCTTTTCCCTTGCTCGTAAGACCATTATTTTTTTTTCTTTTGATAAATACACAAAAATTTGTCTTCACTCTTTCAAAATATAAGTAGTTTCGACAATACATCCAATAAAACTGGTAATTATTAGAACACTAGAGCCAAAATCGTTCCGTCATCTGTAGCCCTGATGGTAGTATCCTTTTCATGCGTGATTATCCAATTTTGTGAAAACTGAATAGAGCAAACTGATACGAAAGGTTTTTACACAAAAAAATGTAATGGATAATGCCTCCTTTTTGTTGAATATTGGATCATCGTTTTTTTCCTCAAATCATACAATTATCTTCTTGGCAAAACATCTTTTGAGACAAAACTCACACCAGCGTAAGAAACACCTTGGTAAATTATCAAAGAATGGGGCAACTCAAGGTGAATAATCCCATTCACAACTATTTTCTATTGCTTGCATGTGTGGGAACTAGTTGGCTTTTCTGAACCCGGTTAGAAGCAAATCATTGAAGAAAAGAGAAAAAAAAACTCTGGTATTTACTCGTTTTCTTAGCTGCTTCCTTTTTCTTTTCAGCAAAAATGGCTTCTCACCGATGATTTGCGTTGTATACACATACATACAAAACCTTTAAAAAAGATTAAATCATCAAAACTATGATTTCCCTTTGAAGACATTTTATTAACAAAAAAGCAAAGTAATGTAAACGATTTTTTTTCAAAAAGAGGTAAACAGCTTAGAGTGGTATGCTACGGATGCTTATAAAAGTAATTAAAATCCGAGCTTTTAATCATGTACTAGCAAACATCGTTTTTAAAAAACAAACTGGACAGCGTTTGAGGGAAAAGAGAAGGGGCGAAATATAGCTGTCGTAATATATGTAATAATCCAATCGCGGTATAGTCTGATAAGATTACGAAAGCTAGTCATGTTTGATTACCTCAAAAATGAACGGAAAAGAGACAAAAATCTAAAGAGAAAAAAATAAATTTGTTCATTGCATGTAGATTTCTGCTATAGAGAATGAGATATTATAATATGAGAAAGAGTATCGCATGTGAGTAAACACGTCTACAGTTTTAATTAGTTAGCAAAAACTTATTTATTTAGCGTTTCTCATGATGAATTAAAACTTTACAGAAGGTTGATTACTCGGAGAGTTTTGATGTGGTTGGTTGTATAACTTTGTGATAGGAGGGAAGCAACAATATGGACGTGAGTTTGAAAAAGAGGATTACAACATTCTTTGAAAATATTATTAACGTAAATAATATTTGTGTTTTTGTCGAGAAAAAAAAAAGTTATGCTCTTATTTCCCTCTTTATCATACTGAATGTGGTCCAGCTAACAGGAAAGCGAAACAAACTTCATTACAGCACTTTTAGCTCTCCATTTGACACTAGAAAATTTCATAGATTCTCATCATGAGTTGCAACAGCAAGGTGGCTAGTGAGGCGGCTAAAGTACATCCAGTGATGCAATCAGTTGGATCAGTCAAAAGAGAGGTGAAAGGATGGCAGTGACAGTTCTTTTCGCCAACATGTAATAATGTTAAATTTCAGGCACACAAACAATCGTGCTGTTTGCTGGTGTGTATTTGTATTCCTCCCAAAATGTTAATAATAATAATACAGCTCACTTGGCTCGCTCGCAGTCTCCACTGCAAGAGTGACAGCGGCCACGGTCACTGATGTGTTCATGGGGGACATGTGCACTCTTTTTCCAGAAAAGATCAAAGAGAAAATGTTGTCATCTTGGCGCGACAAGTTGATAGGATATGATGGTATACCGTCTGAGGAATCATTATGATGATAAACAACATTGTAGCAAATGTAACAGCCCAAAAAACAAGAGAAACAGAATGATTTGTGAGTTTAATGACAAGTTATACTTGTATATAACAACAGCGCTCAAACGCACAAGGAAAGAAAGCATCGGGAAAGAGAAAGGGATTCGATGAATAATTGTATAGGTGAAGGATACTGCACGGCTAAAGTATGGATTGTTAGATACTTTCAGTATCTTCGTGCTAAATAAATATTATGTTTTGAGGAGACTTGTTTGTCGATCCACCTCCTGTTCTTTCATCAAGAATACTTAATACGCGTTCAGCTAGGATGTGTGCTTCAGTCCTGGTAGAAATATGACAAACTCGTGGCGTTGCTCATACGCTCTCAATTTATGTAACGAAATGGCGTTTCGCGAAACTAGAACTGAATGGGAGTATCTATGTTTGGTACACAGTACACATGGAACGATTACTACATCCAGCTTCAAATACAGATGCATTGATTCATGTGGAAAGAGCTTCTGCCCAACTTAACTAAAATAAAATGTCGAGTAAAAATGTAACAAAGTAAAATGTAAAATGAGTCCAAACGTGTCTAGGTTTTGTACGCGTAAGTCTCTTTCACTCATTCAGTGGTACAGTTGGTAAAACAGTCAGTCATGGTGAAAATTAACGTGTGGAACAAATAGACCCCCTTCAAAGGTGCTTAATTGCACCTTTGATCTTTTCTCCTTTTTCCATTTTACTTCCAACGGTGGAAAACTAGCTGCAACGTGGTGACGTTGTTTTAGCAAAAGCCGCATGTTATGCACACACTGTAGAAAAAAGCGAAACGTCAAAATGTTTTGGAAGTTAAAGAACCGATGAAGGATTTTTGGAAAAGTCGAGCCCTAGCTACAATCATGCTACGTAGAATGTTTCAAAAGTTGCTTTGCAGAAGTTGTTATTTCAATGCCAATTGCTTTGTGCTTTTATCGATAGTTATGTTTAGTATCGATTTCATAAAACTAAAATGGCTAATCATATTTTTTTTATTTGTGTTTGCAGGTAAGATTCCAAGTATTTTATACATTTCGCAATTCTCGTTTTCGCAATCATCACGGACATCCTGACCTATGTACAAGGAAAACATCCACAACTCTGGCATCAAGTTTGATTGAAAGACGCACCCACTACCGAGTTTGACAGAGTTAAGATAAATCTCGTACAAAAGACTCTATTTCGTTTTTCTATTCATACTGTCTCATGTGAGCAGGCAAAGCTGGATTTCTGTCAATAATCTGGATAATTTGCAGAAGCAGCAGCCTCTATCAATATTATTTATCAGTGAACACAACGAAAATGGAAGTCATAACAGACTAATAACTTACCAAACGATTCGTTTTGGAATCAAGACCATGTCCACACAAACCGCATCTATGGTATTTAGTTATAAAAAGCATCATCAAGCCATACACAGGCTCGTTTATGAACTCTGCCTTTTTCCCTTGTCATTCATTACATTCATGGTGAAGCTTTTAATTTTAAAAGCCTGCTTTGATAACTAGTCTCATAGGTCAGTCGTAAAATATATGCTTGAATACCTTCGAGAAGTATTAAAAATATATACGTGCAGAATACACTTACAAGGTAAGTACCCCAAGTGTAAGTCGAACCAGGGACAGTGACCACTTTAGGGGTATTACTTAGACCCTTCAGACCCCATATCCGTTGAAAATTTTCTGCAAAAGTAAGATGGCCAAGTTTTATCGTACAGTGGAATACGAACGTACACGCTTGCGCGTGCCATCGATGGTTGACGAAGAAACAATTGCGCATTGTTATTATAGATTTCCAGGTTTGCGGTTTGATGGCGGTATGTGGTGAATCAAAGTCATCACCGGATTTATGTTAAAATTTCAAATTAACCACTAATTTTTAAATTTCCGTTTGTGAAGTTGAGGTGGTAGGTGTTTCATTGAGTTCTGATGTGGGGGTTTAGGTTTTTGAAATAACCTGGACGAGTTTATGAAGTCCTCTTTAATTAATTGAGTCTTAGCAGTCTACGAACACATCGATCTCAAGGATCTTCGAAAGATTTTAACTGCTTATACGTGCTGCATCTTGTTTTATTGTTTGCAATCAATGGCACAGGCGTGTGCAGGCATGCAAACCCTGCCAAAGGACAAACTTTGATCATACACTTTTTGCAGAAAATTTTCACCGGATATGGTGTCTAAGAGGCCTAAA
This sequence comes from Salina celebensis, assembly GCA_036561885.1. Taxonomy (NCBI): domain Eukaryota; kingdom Metazoa; phylum Arthropoda; class Collembola; order Entomobryomorpha; family Paronellidae; genus Salina; species Salina celebensis. The sequence goes on from JAAXOA010000734.1 coordinate 9,748, forward strand.
TGACATCGCTAAAGTGGTCCCTGTCCATGGTTCGACTTACACTTGGGGTACTTACCTTGTTAGTAAATAATATTTACATGAAGTCGATAACCTCCAACAGATAAGAAATGATAGAATCGCGTTCTCATATTGACGAATGAAATCAGCAACTTATGTAATTATATAACACTAAAAAAATTATATAAAAGTGGAAGCAGAGTAATTAGTCGAAAATTGTTTTATACTATAGGCAGAAATCCCTATTTGTCTGGAACTGAACGTACAACCACGGGAAATTTGATACCAAGAAAAACTTCCGTGATGTTACATTACTCCATTACTACTCTTAACAACTGCTTCACGTGGCTTTATCTGGTTTCACTGTTCCAGCAGAGATATCACGACCAAGGGAATCATGTGAAAAGGGTAGATTTGCCATTAGAAAATACGTTTTCCTTTTGCAGTTGATTTCAACAAAAAAATAAAATTTTCAATAGGGAATGAAGTTATCATGTACAGCTTTTCAAGGAATTGGTAAAGTACGTCATTGCGCGGGGTTATAAGGAAAAAATCATAAACTCTTTAAAAGCAGCTCTCTTGACCAGTCTGCTTTTAAAAAGACTCTTTTTTGAAAAATGTTGTCATATACGGGTTGCTTTTAAAAGCTTTTTATTCCGTAATTGCATGATACAATTATTTCGTCCTCTAAATCAACAACAGTAGCAAGTAACATTAACAGAAATAACAACATTTTGATATCAGCCAATAAGTCATGTTCTGACAAACTTTTTTTTTGTGGTCATCTTATTGAATTGTTAGAGTTCGCTCTAGCTTCGTATAGACTTTTTTCCTCGCGCAAGCTGCCTTTCCCGGAACGAACAAAAACCACTTAATCTTGTCAGGTTTCTCTCAAGCATTTTGTGTGGTCAAGCCAAAAGCACAAATCCAATAATACCAAGACATCTTGAAAAGAGAAAATCCAGAGAATTTTGTCGTTTGGCTGTTCCATCCCTCCCCTTTTATTCTTCCGTGGTTGAGCTTATACCGCAAAACTACGTTTTTTATACTAGTATGAAACTAGAGGACGAACCTTTCGAACTGCGACTGCGATCAAAGCTAGGAAATATTTTATTTCTCTTTGCACCTTCACAAAATTGCCATAATTTGGTAGGCACATGTATTCCTCTATAATTTCTAGAAAACTATCACAAAGCAGAAAATAATACAAGTTTTTTATACTATTATTCCATGAGGTTTTCTTCATACACTGTCCTGTTACCAAATACTAATATGATTGCATGTTTCTTTCGGTCCACTGCCTTCGATCGAGATGTTCATCTGGCTTGATTCTTATCAAAATTTCCGTCAAGTTTTTCCTTGCCAAACCTCGAAAGTATTTAACTAGATCAATATATTTTTTCACTGATGTCCTTTCATGATAAGAAGAAAGACAATAAGAAAACCAACATTTTTTGCTGTCATACAGCGGTTGCATCAGTTGCATGTTAAGTCACAATTTGAGCTTCTGGAAATTGTTTTAATGATGACAATTGTGAAACAGGTGGATGAAACAATAAAAAATGTGCAGTTTCAAAACAGAAGTCCAATCGGACAGATTGATAGTAGAATTTGATATGAAAGTAAAAACTTGTCCTTCAGGCAATCGACTTACATTGGTACAGCTTTTTGGTCACAAAATGACATCACTATGCATCCGATCAAGAGTTCACTAGAGCTTGTCAATCTCTCTGGTTTGGTTTCATGTGATACCTAAACGAAAAGTGTAAAATAAAGAGTAACTTTCAGCAAAACTCTGGCTCTTGAATTAATCCTGATATAGCCAAGATAGCAAGGTGGTGTATACTAATAACAAAATATGATATCAAGTGTGATGCAATCCATAGATAAAAACCTTTTGTTTAAAATACTTTCTCGGCAGAGACAAACGCAGTTCTTTCTCTTATCTTTTGATCTGTTTAAAAAACTTTTATTTCGGCTTATACACATTGTGTATGTGTTGACTAGTTTTATAAGAAACAAGAGCTTTCCTCTGTAGGCTGCGCTTATCCAATCATAATAAAAATAACAACGAAACAAAGAGGATTTGTTGGCATACACGGTGGTTTGTTTTCTGTTTCAGCAAAGCTTTTCTTGGCTAATTATAGATAAGATTTTCATTTCTGTCTAGTTGTTCAAATACTTGTCAGAGTGAAAATTTTTAAAAGTGTAGAAAATTATTTCATTTTATGTAATAAAATCCAGAACATTTAAACTACATTAGGCCAGACATGAGGTGTTTTCTTAGTGAGACGGGAATCTTAAGGCTTATAAGGCTTTTATCAAAGCAGGCCAGTGAAAAAGCCTGGTTTCTTTGCCCTTTTTATGTCCACCTAAAATTTAGACCGTAAGTGCAGAAATTATAGTTTTTTGCAACACTGAATATTCACCACGTAGGAAGATATCGCTGAAACTTGATACACATAGAACATTCAGAATGCACACCACTGTGTGTGTGCATGCGGAATATAATAAGCCATAAAAGTTGAAGATAAGCTGATTTAATTTTTTTTTTTCATATATTTTTTTGGTTTCCTTTCCGTATTTTGCTTATGTAAGAGAAATTTTCTTAATATAGAGACAAAAATGTTCTCTGCTGACTCTAACACTAGCGCATGGTGGTACAAAGAACAACTGATTTCCAACTGGAAACTGTAGTGTAAAGTAAATGGATCATTTTTCGTTAACCATTATATGTAAAAAAAATTGTTCAGGTAGGTGAGCACTGAGCACTAAAAATAAAAAGTATGAAATGATTTGTTCTTTGAAAATATAAAATTAGTTTTTGAATAAACTTTCAACATGTATGAAAGTGTTTGCCGAGCAAAACTGGATTGTGATAGCTTGAAAAGATTGCCATTTTTACGACTCTTTAGCCGGTTCTGATGTCGGCAGCAGAACCGTGTACAAATTCATTATTTTAACAGCCCAATAAGTTCTGTGTATGGCTCAATTGGTTCAAAAGGAGTTTTAGCAGGTAGCCACTTGACAAGGAAGAAAGTATGGCGGGTATTGTTTTATAAAAAAAAAAAGAGCGTTTATCTTGAAATCAAAAAACCAGGAGAGTTAACTGACAAGTTAATCATCCAAATGGAGTCATAAGTAATTCTTTTGATTTTCCGTTTATTCTTTCGAGTGGTTAACATACAAACTGTCATGAAGTCTGATTGGACTTAATAATGAAATTACCGTACGGATATTTCACTCAAGAAAATGAGCAAACGGAACTGTTTTGTTCCAGCCATTTTGGTGCTCTGGTAGAGTTGGGGGAAGTTGGAACAAGTAGAATTGATTGATCATCATTACAGTGAGTGGATTTTGATAGAATGAATATCTAGAACATTTTTTTTATTATGGTATGGCTTTATGCAAAAAGGAAGCACAGTTATGGCTTTATAAGAATGCATTCTACAACGATGGCGTATTTGTGAATTCGCTCATAAAACATGGTTTAGCAATTGGAAGGTAGTTAAATGTGAAAGCGGAGTATAGAAAAGAATTGATATGGAAAATGATCCAGTCAAGTTTGGTTGACTGCATGATATGCAAGTAATCAGGAGAATAGGAAATGGATGGAAGGCGCTGTGAAGAGAAAAATTCAGAGATGAAGAGAAAAGAAAAAAAGGAAAGGAGAAAATGTGAGATATGAAGTGAAAGCAGGACTAGTTGATGAAAAAACCGTATAAAACGTAGGAAATTGGGGAGCAAGGAGGAAAAAAGGGTTCAAATTTTGAGCTCATTTCACTTCAATTCAGGCATGCATGCTTGCATACATGCATGAGCGGAACTGGAGCTGAAGACAGTAATATTCTGTCGGTAATTAATGAAGAGATCGATCCTTTTCCGACTTTCTTTTGTTGAGTTCAATGGGAATATATGTTTTAAAATGACAGTATAATATTGTACGGTAGCATTTCATAAATCTTTTATATTTTCAGTGACTATTGTTCCACTTGGTATGCGTATTAAGTTTTTTAATAACTTATGTTAAAAATCTCAGCAGCAGATCGTCTGTCGCATTTTTCCGTTAGCACCAAAATACCAGTAAATTCCTGTGCAAAATTTGCACATTTTACGTTTTTGAGCAGATATATTACAAAAACGGAAACTAATAGATAATTTCTACAGATAGTATATTAAAAGTCAATCTCCTCGACTGTAACATCTCCGGTGTTGGAGCATTCACAAAACACGGAAACGAATAAAATGCTGTAGTAAATCATCAAATTATCATTCAATATGGTTGGAGCGTTATAGCAGCTGAACCAAGCTCAAGCGGCTGACGAAGCAAAGAATAATTTGTATTGGTTAGTGACATGAATGACTTGCTTTAATGATAGCTACTGGCTGGAATCTATAAAGATTTGAAGGGTTAGCGGGCGTGTTGGTGGTTGGGTTGTTAAAAGGATGAAGAAATTCGGAAGCAGTTCCATCACTTCGTTTCCGTCCTATTATGTATTATGTAAAACATGATATACGCACGGATTCTATGTTGGATGTATCCACTTCAGTCTTTTTTTTAGTAACGACCTTTCTCTTTTCTCTTCACATAATTGTATTCAGATCGAAATGAGGGCTTGTGGCAGCAATATTTTAATGATTTACCATGAGCTAACCAAAAAATACAGAAGATTATGATTAAAATGAAGGGTTGCAGTTGACTAGGCAGGTGCCGGTCGGCCGCAACGGATGATGAGAAGCACTGCCGGTGTTATCCCATCTATTTGGGAGAACTCTAAGAGAAAAAAATACATGAATACTGAACCATCCAACTCATTAATATGTACATTACTGTATTGATTTCATAGCTCAGTTCTAATTTATTTATATAAACCAAGCTATATGGTTATACTGACAGCAAGCCTGTTTCAAACTTCGTTCTCTATTAGAATCAGAGCTAAAGAGGAGTAAGACAAGTGAAGTGATTACCGATGAAGGCTGTGAAGAACCTATGTTCAATGAATATCTAAGGGTTTCGGCGTCTGGCTGAATAACATTGATTTGATGATGTGAAGGTGATGATTCAATATTTCCTCTTCAGTAATTCCATCCAACTTGTAGTGTAGTGATAGAACATAAACCTGCATTTTAATGAAAAAAATCTGTTTTTATAGAAAAGAGTTGAGTCTCAAAGAGGTTGAAAAGAGAACGAGGTGTTTTCAGAAGTCATTAGGCATCCTTTCAGAGTTTTATTTTTACCTGCTGATCGCACTGGACAAGTGTTGTGGCTTTGAATAAATGAGCGATAAAGAGGGATGAGTTTCAGACCTACCTCAGTTTTTATTTCAATCGTGAAGTTTTCCTCTGTAAAATGATGATTGTTAGGTAATGTTACCTCATAAAAAAAGAAAATTTCAGGCTACGTCTTTTACAGGTGAGGTTATTACAAGGTAGTTTTTGCCTGCAAAGTGTATTACGGGTGGTCTATATGGATGTAATACCGTATCCATACGCTCTACCAGGTATGCCCGTGAAATGGGCTTTTCATGGAAAAGAAAAGTCATCCTATTAGATTCAAGGTTTAAACAAGAATGAGACAGTTTTTTCTTGTGGACTTTTAAGCGTTGTGACAGGAGGCATTTTGCACATCCTCTGTAACTGTAAAGATAGATTTAGATAACACATATCATAATATCGTTCCATTTAATAAGTTACGAAGCAGGAAGTCATAAATACTACTTTAATTATTGATCTTTCTTGACAGTCTAAGCCTTGGGCAAATAGGTCTGGCATTAGACACAAATCCTAGTGTTATATTCCTTGAAACATATAAAAACAAGAGGTGAATAATATTTCAGCTTGAATCATTCTAAAGCTTGAGCTTTTTGCAATCTTCTTTTGAATTAAGCGGTAAATATCAGACGGTTTTTGAACAAGATAAAGAGGTCAGAGGCGATCGACAAACTTCCAATTAGTTTTCCCTTTTTCTTTTCTTGAAAACTGTTCGCGCAAGTATCATTCAATGTCCAATGATGATTTATGAGAGCGATGCCGTCCTATTCAACTTGACAACATAATTACCACTTTTTACTGTGTAGTTTATGCTGTTCCATCTGATACGTAGTGGTGTACCTGACTAGATTCTGTGTGGGATGGTACCAACAAAAGCGTATTTGTTTTTTCATTGACTCTTTTATTTGGCCTGACGGTACAAACAAACTGCGGGTTTTCCGTGATGCTTAATCATGTATGTCAAAACAGATACCACGTATCAATTGCATAGATCTATACAAATAAAAGAATCACTTGTCAAGTTTCATTCTTGCATTATTATTGTTTTCTCGACACTTAGATAAAAGTTATTTAGGGAAACCCAACTTCAATCCTAACATGCCTCCTTAAATTCAACCGGTTCTTACAGATTTTTGCGGATATCTAACGATTAGTAAGTGATCAACGGTATTCACCTCAGGAGTCAGGAGTCCGTGCAGTTGGTTAAAGAATATAGAACAACTGCAGCTAATTTGACGGTCAACAGATATTTTATTTTGGTCGATCGTGATACCATCAAAGCAGCCATTACTAAATTCAAATTCTTCAGCATTTTTTAAATTCCTGTTGATGCATGAATGAATTTGAGGTATAACTGAATCCATGATTACTCTGCTGTTGTGATATGCGTACCCCATTGCATTATGGAGCTTGTGTGACTAATACTTCTCTGCAGAAGAACAGGCATCACACAGTCACAGGAAAATGTTAAACCCAAGTGTACCTTTCTCCTAAAAGAAATCATATACTTCTCACTGATTATTCATGTATGACCAATCAAACAATCGGGTGTGGAGATGATTACAGTATATAACGATTTAGTGATGTGCCATGCAAACTATCCAAACAAGGGGGAAATTGGCCTATCAGTAGCCAAATTCAAGGGAAAAGACCGACTACATCTATTATCGTAATTACTAATGAAAGGTACCCTTTTACCTGTACAATAAAAAAATGAAAAAGGAGCCGAGCGGCGGAGGAGTGAAATTAGGAAGATCTTGTTAGTGGTGGTGTGTAACAAGTAAAATAAAATTGCTAATAACAAGTAGGTTGTAGATGATGATTATCATGATGCACTATTCACAAGAAAAGCTACTTAGTGTATTTGTTTGCTCTACTCAAGAAAAATTACCTGAAGCAAAATAAACGTTATTATTAGACAGTGCAATGATGAAATGGACTTTTGCGGTATTAGTAAGCAGCAGGCTGATTATACGCGAAACAGAAGGATTACGGCTGAAATTTTACGTAACAGCCGTTAGCTAGGGAATGTATCCAGCAAACAAAGCCCTCAGGTTGAGTTGTTAGCTAGTTTAAAAATTATAAATGGTACAAAAAAACCAAGATTTTTTAGGAGACCACCCAGTATAAATCTTGTTGGGCTTGTGAACTTTGTTTGTTACTGAGCGCGATTTAGTATTTAGCGATAAAGAGAACAGAAGCACTTTTACCAAACATCCTTATGTCACGCGAGGCGTCTTCTTTCAAGATAAAAATTTGCCATCTATTCACACATGGCTGGCTTCCCTGTTCCCTTAATAATTTGATTGAGCCACCAACACCGCAAAACACATCACCATTAGCTAACTTCAAGCGGAAAAGAATGGACGAGCATGAAATTTTAAGATAAGAGTGTGGTTTTAATAGAGATTTTTTTATACCGCTTCGCAGTTTTGTATTGTGTTTTCGCTTAAATTGAATAGAAAGCTAATGGCAATATTCATAGTAATAATCATAATAGGATCATTTATAAACATCATATCAGCCACATCGTTGTTATATTGTTAGCTCGTTGCATTTATTTTCAACATTCGCTATTGGCATATTTTCTTAAAAATCTAATCTTCTTTTGTGGGTTGTGACTGATAATAAAAAAAGACGAAATAACTAGATCGAAATGCAAGATTGTTTTGGTGGTCATGATAGCTTGTAATGGAACAGGAGCGTAAACATTTATGTTGCACTGACGCAAACTGAACGCTGACGGTATTATGACAAAACAACATGCCTTGTTATTCTAATGGTCACACAAACAAGACTGAAATAATCGGCTGAATGAGTTCTGGGTTGGATGATTTTAAAGAAGGCCCAAAAGCAGAACATGATTTTGTGGTGAGCCCGGGTTGGTTAAGCAATTTGATGTGCAGTTTTTTCTGCCACTTCTTTACTGGCCAATGTCATTTTTCACTTCAACACGGTGGTCATTGTATTGTGAACCAGAATGGCTCAGGCTAGGATGCTGTGTAGTTTGTGTGTGGCAAATTTAGCTTAATTATGCATGTAGCTTGGCCAAATTATAAAACTGATTTAAATATTGTACTAATGGATGAAAAGTAATTTTTGCATTAGCAAATTTACGGTGTAATTGTTGTTCGTTTTGGCAAGCTTTAACTGGTTTTAGTGGGAAAATGGATAGGAAAGGAATGCGTTGCATGTTTTAACATTTACCACTAGAGCAAACGAAACCCCAAATAACCCCCCCTTTTTGATAACCATCAAGCAAGCAACTAGGAAATGGAAAATCTTCTGAATCTCTATTCAAGCTTTTGTGAAAATAGAAGAATGTAACCAAGTGCATCACAGGTAGAAAGTATTTACCTAGAAGTGAAAGGAAAAATCTGTACAATACAAACTAATCATGGAAAAATGCGACTAACAATAATTCATTTGTCATTTGTTATATCGAACGGAAACAAGAATGTTTTACAAGTTCACAGAAAACGCCTGACCTCTGATTGCTTGACATCGGACACAAGGCGCCGACAACTACGGAAAATTGCGTTTGCTCTGATCTTTATGACCGTAGTTTAACATGTAGAAAGTAGACTTCATCAATATAAAGATGATTAGCATGTGCAATTTGTGGGGAAACGAAATTGATCCTCAAATTGAAAATGTGTTTGTCAAAATAAACACAAGAATCGTTTTTTGTTTCTCCGAGATAACGACGCGCATCCTGCCACTAATCGACAAAGAAACTCTATATTCTAATTCTAAGAGAATGATTGTTTTTTAAGTAGGCTGCTGAAACAAAAGCAAGGAAGATTGATACATAGACTATAGGACTATCATTACCCTGATAATAATCAGAGTCGTTATCAATGTGGTATCAAATCAAATACGCAGCCTTGTTGTATCATTTCACTCAGACGTAAACAAGTGCGCTAGTATATCAAATCATACAACAATATTTTGAGTATCGTCTGATTATTAGGACACCAAACCAATTTGATTCGTGATCGAAAGACTTTTCACGTTTCAGTTTCACCGAATTGCGATTGTCTACCTGTAAAAGAATACAAACCTAACAAAATGCACTATGTGCAACTTCTCCAATTGTCAGTAAGATTTTTTTAACAAGGCTGTCTAGTACTAGTACTCGCAAAGTATGTGTTGTTTGCGAAACAAGGGATTGTTTCAGGTAGGCCATGAATTGTCATAACATGCTACTCAAAACTGAGGCAAGAAACTGTAACTTGTCATTTATTGTATGATTATCTATGGACCGCAAAACCGTAATTGATATGGATAATTACTAGCGTGAAAACAATGAGGTATTAAGGAGACGTAACAAGCTAGAAAAAAAATGAAGACATTTCGTTTGCCACGTTTTAATGAATGTCTTCCCCAAGTCTGCACTGTTTGCGTGTGGTACAATTCTATAATAGTTTGAAAAACGTATATTTACAGTAACCTACTCCTTTCGGTATCTGCTTTAAAAAATTGCCGCAATAAAAGAAGTTATTTGTTGTAGTGTTCTTCTCTGTGCCACTCTCATACAAACAACTTCTTGAGCGTATTGCTTTTCATGCAAAAAACAAACGTCGGCTCCTACACAGAGAAAAGGATAAAAAGGAAGGGGTGTGTGACTGCTCCAGCTTCATCAAATCATCATTTCTGACGCTAAACTGTCTGTTTGTGTATGTAAAACTGCGAAAGTTTCTATTTCCCCATTGTATTTTGTACAACAAGCATGTTCAAACACATGAAATAGAACAACCCACTTGTAAAAAAATATGCTGTCCCTCTTTCCCCTGTAGCGCAACAAAGGTATGAGATCCAACATGGATGCATTGTGGACACAGCGTTCAGTTACAAACGTAGCTCATTCATCCTTCTTGCAATAATATTATTTTATCGTTTTATGCATACATCATAATAGGTAGCAGAAAGCGTTTCAACGTGTGCAAAAAAAAATCTTTCAATGATATCCTTTTAAAACGTCGTAAGTAGCGTTGGTCGCTGTCATTTGCGCCTTTTATAATGTTCTGTAAAATAGGAGATTATCTGAGCTCGTGTGAAACACGAGCGATAGATAATCTAGATTTTACGATCTTCCGTAACCGGAAGATCTCAGTGAATACAATTGTAGCTGAT
>JAAXOA010000735.1:0-20149 GCA_036561885.1 Salina celebensis
AAAATTATTGCCGCAGTCATGAAGTCTGGTTGGTTCATTGTTGTTGTGGGGCGATTTTCATTGATAGTGAGCCATCGCAGTGATTGTACGCACCTACCTAGCCTGCCCACTTTTAAAAGTTTTAGATGATAAATGTTGTCTGTGATGATGGCAAACTAACTGAAAAAAATATTGAACAGTTTGAGAATGCGTATAAACATGTAATCAAGATCATGCCCAAAATCAAGTCCTGAATTGGCGAAAAGGACATGGCTTGTTGTAGTTGTCTTGTAGTAGGAGTATAGAGAAAGGTGTGTTTTTGGTACCACCATTGACGTGAACTTTTTTTTTTGCCTGAATAGTTTATGTTTTTTCTTAGCAGGTCGATTTTTTCGTGTTGTGTAGGTAGTGATACATTATATATTTTGCGGAGATGGAATGCATAAGGTGCAAAAATGCCATATGAGCAAGACTACATCATTGATGATATAAAAAGGATGATATGTAGTGCGGCGTGCTTTTGTGATGATGGTGAGTTCGCGTTCATTTGTGAAATCAGCAAATTGTTATTAAACTGTAGTGTTTATACTACTACTGTAAGTGTTTTTGAGTAAGTTGACTATAGACGAAAAAAAAGGGTATCGTTGTCTCTCCCCCTCACACATACAAAACACTCTCTCTAGCTTGTCGACATCGTCAACGTGAGGAATCCACTAAAAAAACTTTCTGTCTGAGTCGACTGACTCAGTGAATAATGCTTTTGTTGTGGAAGCGAAAAGTCTAGCGATACCCATGATGATGAGAATGATATGATAATCATGATCGCGATGACGCTGCCTCCACTACTCCGCTCAGCAGTGTGTTTTTATATTTGCTGGGGTAAATGAATTGAAAGAACAGGTTACAAAAGGGGATGGCCTGGATATGCAAATCTGCTGGGGCCTGAATACTAATTTGCCTCTTTTTCCTTTCCATGTTTCAAAGGCTCTAATATCAACAAGAAAGTTAGTCCTCATCATCACCCTCCTCGTAGTTTGAGCATTGAACACATATGCCATAATATCCCAATTACATACACCGTCAAATATTATCCTTTGTGTTTGCTTGCACGGTTACAATTGTTTTCTGCGTATCTGAGACAGACTTTAAAAATCTAATGGGTTTCAATCTTCCGATATACTTGTATAAAAAAAGCTATCTTCATCATCGCTCAAAGTTGCGTATGATAATCAGTGGCTGTAATTGAGTGAAGCCGACGAGAGAAGAGTTGACTATTATGTTTTGGCAAAAGTTTTAATTCAATCTACAAGTCTGAAGTGAACTCTACTCCAACGTTGACTTCTTCTTCTCCCTTCTTGTAGAGTAAAAAATTCCATTATTCATTTGCTTTGCATGCCGTAACAAAGTCATGTTATATGATGATGTGCTCAGTTTTACTTGAGTTTTAACTTTTAAAGTGGCTGAGGCAAAAACATCATTACACGTACTAGTCAGCCTTTAAATAGCTAAAAGAGAGAAAAAAAACGGAGCTTTTATATCTGTATGNACACGTACTAGTCAGCCTTTAAATAGCTAAAAGAGAGAAAAAAAACGGAGCTTTTATATCTGTATGCATGACCTATCTGCATGCCTTTGACTCGGCAAAGTTTAGGATGGTGAAGTGATTTTCGGGAACAAAGACCGTGGGAAATAGAAGCAGAGAGCAAAAGTTTTTACCTGCAAAAAGGTCCTAAAGGCTTGGCAGGTTGCTCACGTATAGAATTAGGTGTTTTTGCTCCTATTATTATTGGTGGCTCAGTACCCCGCACCTTTCAAGTACCACGAAATGAAGTATGCCCATATTAAACATTGTTATTGTTAGGAACATCAACTAAAAATTCCTCTCTGAGCCGTTGATCAAAATTTTCTGTTTCAGAGAATTTACAAACAAAAGTTGAAAGGGTTGAAACAAACTGTGTACTGACGAGAAATAGACGACTAGTTAAACTAATGAAAAACGGCCGAGGTATCCGCAGGGTCGGATGTTTGCATTTGTAAGATCGCCTAACAGGTTTTTATAGTTCGTTAGTGCTTCTACACGCTCCAGCAACTGACTGGTTTAGTGATCTGGAATTGTGACTATAACTTATATGGCTACATATAACAATTGGAATTTTTATGGACATATTGTAATTGTGTGAAAGTTTAAAATTACTGTTTGAAGTAAAGTTACATGTTGAACAATAATTGCCAAGTTTTAGGAGAGTTTTCATCTGTGGCCACGTCAATATTGTGACCATTGGCCACATCCTATCATCGTGTTGACGAGTTGTAAAACTGTGGAAAAAACAAGTAAACAAGAAGAAACAAGCGGATATTTTCATCGTGATTAGTTTTTGTGTATAAAACAACTCCAAACAGATAACAGAACCTTGGGGAAAGTGCTAAAGTTTTTGTTCGATTATCAAAAAAGTTGTTTGAATTAAAGCAATAACTCCATGAGCCATGTTTTCTCGTTATTGTTGTTAGTTTTTTTGTGTGCTATCCCTTCATTCAAATTGTGCAAGCTGTTGTACCTCAGCTTTTTTTCTTTATGGACATTCACAATTCTAGCCGCACACAAAATTACTTGATAAAAGAAGAAGAATTGTTATTAATTTTATTGTTTTTCGTGCCGACAAGACGTACTTTCTCGGAGAAGGGAAAAAAAACTTACAACATTAACTTTCTTGTCTCTTATGGAAGAGCTGAAAAAGCTGCTTGGCTGACCGTACCCTCCAGTATAATACTGGACAACGCGTCCAACATCAAGAGAGAGAGAAGAAAAAATTTATAAGGACAATGAATCAGTGGCAAAATGAATCTTCTTGTGTTCCTCCATCGTCATCATCATTATATAGAGACGAGAAGAACAACAACTCTGCTTGTTTGAGAAACGGGAAAGATGAGGTTATTGATGTTCTTACTGGTGGTGGTTGTAGCTCTGGTAATGATCTAAGTGGTAATGCTTCTGCTAGATGGACAAATCCCAATGGGATATTCAATGGGACTAATACTTGTGCTATAAGCTGTAACACTTCTTCTCCCACAAATATCACAGCAATGAATGGGATCAGGAACAGAGCCGGCATCAGTGGTAATAGCAGTAGCAATATTGCAAACGCTACTACTTTGTCTTCGTCTGGAGGCTGCTCCAATACAAGGAACATAAATAGATTTAGCCCAGTGGTAGATGCGGCTGGAGTCCGAAGCGCAAATGAGAAAAGTCCGGCACAACTTGGTGACGGTGGAGTCTGCCGAGGAGAAAGAAACCCATTTGTTTTTCAAACTTGTGTAGGAGAAACTAGTAATAATACGCTTGCAACTAGCTCCCAACCTGGTGCTACTTGTTCTAATGATGGCCCATTCCAAAGTAATTGGAATCCGCATCTTCAGAGTTCTTTTCAGTCATCATCATCAGCACAAAGAACGTCTCACCAGGGAAGCAATCCAAGTAACGGATTAGTACCGACTACATCCTCCGCTGAGGTATCGCGTAGCAAAATTAGTTTGGCTTCTGAAAGTAGTATCGGTGAAGGGAATAGAACAGGTAACTGTTTTGGTGGGGGTTCTGGTCCAAATAGCGGTGTTGATAGCGACACTAATAGATTTCGATTGAAAATGGAGGAAACAAATCGGTATAACATGCGGGAGAACAATAATATTCCTCAAAGCCTTAATAGAAACCTGAGAAATGCAGGGTTAATGATGAACAATAATCTAAATCGCGGCCCCGTTTCCGTAAACGCTCCTGTAGGTCATCGTCATCAACACCAGCATAGATCTCATTCAAATAGTACACCACTGTACAGGAGAAACGATGAAAACACTTCGTCAAATCAGTACTTTTCACACCCTAGTCCGCAAGAAGAAAACCTAAATAGCTACCATCAAAATCAACACGGGAGTGAGGAAAACGGTGTGAAAGGTGCTACCTCTGAGGAGCCACTAACACATAGTCATTACCACCAGTATGATCGTCATCATCAGGAGCTACAGCATAAGCACTATTTTAACTGTGATCAACAACAACATATTACGCAAAGGAAACGATCGTTTATACCTCATCCAGTAATACTCAACAATCTTGTATATAAAAATTAACAACGCTTTAAAATGCTTGCTTAATCTTAATCATAAAACTTACTTTTTGATACCTGCTCATGGAAAATTTCAGCTTGATGCTCCACGCAAGCATCACTTGGAAAATATAAGATTGATAAGCTATTATAAACATTTTACTTATGTAATTACACAATTAGTAAATGTCTTGAGAAGGGGAGAATGAAAATAGTATGCCTGAATGGCATGATACATAAGCGTGATAGACTGCTTAATGGTTGTTTAATCCGTTATTATAATCATAATATGCAGCCTTCTTCATCGTGAAAGGATGTAGACAGGAGAAAGTCAACATGTACAAGGGAAATTTGAATATTTTTTTGAAAAAGATTCATGCTAAAAGAAATGTTTACGTTAGGAACTCACATTTTGAGTTGAACAAGAATATAAACTGTTCTCTTGTAGACACACGACGAGAAAAACATTGTACGTAATAAAAGGTGACATTAGCAGTTGTTAGTTGTCGTCACACAAACAAGAAAAAAAGATTGTGGCATTTTGGAAGTAGGAAATGTAAAGTTAACTTTTCCTCTCGCACTCTCGCTGTGAGATTGTGTTTTTTTTCTCGTAGAAAATTTTTGCGATATGGTGTAAGAGATGAGAGAAGAATTTCCAAGGAAGATTTACTGCTTTCATTGAAAAATCAGTAGGCAAAAATGTCGGTGTGCGTGTCTTGGGGCTGTCGCTGTAGTTTATACACACAGTGGTAACACAAGGATTAGTACTACCGCATCAGTTAAACTCTTTTTTTTCATACAATCGCAATTGAATAGGAAGAAACGATTTAGGTTTTGGAAACAAAAAAATAAACGTAGCTGATGCAGTTTGAAAAAGAAGCAGTTCGAGAAGCGGTTCTTAAAGTCACATTTTGTCTGAATAGAAAAATAAGATCAGCTTGAAGAATTGAATTATATTGGAGTAATGAATGCGTAACAAATTGGATGTATAAAAAAACCTTAGCTTATCTCTAGTAAAATAAAGAGAAGTAAACGAGGGGAAAGAGAAAAAAAATAGCTAGTTAGTTGCTAGAAGTGTCTTTACTAAGTTGTTTTGTTGAAACTAAAGAGCGAGAGGGAGTTACTTTTGTTGCTGTAGAGCATTCGCAAGAGAAAATGTCGAGAGATTGTCTTTTGATGCAGAAAAAGTGGTAAATAATGATGAGTAGGAAAAAAAGAGGGCGAACGAAGTGGTGTGGTGACATACGGAAAGCAGAGTAGTAATTGTAGGAATCTTGTCGTCATCGTCATCATCATCATTTTCTTTTTGCTTTTTAAAATAGTAAGTCGTAATAGCAGTAATGGTGCCGCTAACATGCTTTTGACTAGGTTCGTCTCTCTTTTCCCGTCAGTATACTGGGACTTCCAGTACGCTTAGTATTTTATTATTCAAAAGGGAAGAAAAAAAAGTGAGTGAGGAAGGGGAAGTGAAAAAAATTAGAAGAAATGAGTAAAGAATGTACACGTAAATCTGCATGTTATTGGCAGATCTGTACACAAATTTAGGATTTACTGATTTTTAGCTGGCTGTGGCTATATTCTTTGCTATTCTCATGTCGTACGTTATTTTTCACACGTAAAAAAGTCAAGAAAAAAAAGATGACTTGACAGGATGAAGGAAAAACATACTTAAGCATGCATTGTTTTCTCGGGGAGTAACGTGTATGCGAAAAAAATATGAAGGATGGAATTTTTACAGATTAAAGAGCAAAAATTGTCGGATAAATTTTTGTGTGAGCTTCAATTTGAAATATATTTGCTGGTTTTTCTAAGAGTTGAAATGAATATTCCGAAAGGAGCAGCTTGGTTTGTCACTCATCAGAAAGAATTATGTTTGGCGGTGTATCAACATAAGAACTAGCGACGGTATCTTTCACCGTTGTACTTGGAGAATTCATTCTGCCAATATTTTATTTGATTTTCGCGAAACAAGAAATAGATATAAACATACACAAAAATTTGTCAACCGTGCGTGGCAATACCACTAGCGGCGGGTCTTTGACATATTATGCATTACCTCCTGAGTAAGTTTTGTGTATACCGGGCCCAATTTTTGCACATCATCATGATCCGCTTGTTTATTGAAAGGCTGCTCGCATTTGGTGAGCGAATAAGGTTTTGAATCAATTCAAACCTTTCCACTTTCGAAAACTTATTGTTTTAAACGTACTAAAAGTTTAATAGTCATCATTACATAACATACATAGATCTTTACTACCAACTACTCTTATTGTAGAAAATGTTAGACAGATTCAGTACAATCCTGTTTAAACACAGAATGATTATGGATCATGCATTAGTTGGTGAAGATTTGAAAATATTTGTTGAATTTTTCAAAAATCTTGTGATATTTATCTTCACAATACAGAAAACGCAGTAAAACTAAAGCTTCTGGGAATGTGAAAGCTGAAAAATCGACGCTTTTGTCTGTTATGAAGTCATTAAAATTCTTTCCTCCTACAAACAATGTTTCTTCTAAAAGTAATGAATGGGTTTGCGTGTCATTTTACCCAAAGCTCATGAAACACTGTTTATTTTCCTTACATTTTTGCGATCAGGAGGATTATTAATTTTGTTTGCAACTCCTTGTGGCATATATTCCGCTCTTAACGGTTTCACAGGAATACCAAGAGATAGTAAGAATTTCTTTGGAAATCATCATTATCCACTTGCTGGGGTTTTCCCTTTCTATGACTTGTTTGTCTCTGGAACTCAACTACAATCTGTCATATGAACTTCGTTAGCATGGACTAGATTGTTGATTTCTCAAGGAGGCAAGGTTCACAAAATGAACATAGGTATGAAACATCAATGAAAAATTTGATCTTTTCAATTTGGAACTATAAGTCGGTACTCGGTCGGTATAGTTAGTACGATTACATTACTATCAGTTTTATGTTGTCTAAACTACGTTATTTTTTGTATTGGTAATCATTACAAACCCGGGCTTTCTGTGATGTAATACCATTCAATTATATAGCTTCCGGTGGGAGTGTATGCAGGTGTGCACAAGATATATAACGTTTTGTCCCCAGCTTTCGTCATATTTATTTCTGCGAAGCTGCTTTGTTACTGTTGCATTTTCTGCACGATCCTTCATCGCCTTACCGACCAATTCCCCGATTCTAGCAATTCTTTCAGGAAATGACGATTGGAAAGTCAAAAGGTTGTGTATAATTCAATTACACGTTTTCCGATATTGCTTGAATCAATTCAAACTTTTAGTATTCAACGAATTCAAGTCCTGATTTCATTAAATCTGACATGAAACTCCTTGTCCATTTAGTGTAGAAACGAATTATTATGCGTTTTTTGTTGTTCTCATTGTGTATCTAACATGACATATTTATTTATGAACGAGGACAGAATTTTTTAGTGGGAAGGAAGTAAGACCTCCTCCTATACATCTAGATTATGACACATTTCACCTAGTAAATATTTATGAATTTTCTCCAATTCTAGTCGATATGTTGTTGTATTTGGACAAGTACAATGTTTCATAATATGTAAACTTGTTCTTGTTTCCCGTTTACATCGTTTGTATGAGGAAAAAGTACAACATGAGAACGTCCGGAGAAATGTATTATGTTATGTTGTGTATCTTCTTCAATCGTACTTTCTCCTGCATTTTTATAGGCGATTTTTTTGGTGTCAGGTTGTTCACAACATGCAATATAACATTCTGATTTAAGTTTCAACCCTTAAGCGGATATTAGATTTACAAGTAATGTTGAGGATGATGTTTTTTTTCAGACGAAAAAGAGAGATCGTGAAGGAAATGTAGTTGTAACACCAGAATATATAAGGGTAGTAATAGTAAAATTTAGGAAGAATTTAAATTTAACGAGCTATTGAGTATTACATGAATTTTTCATGTTTCTTATCCTGAAACCAAGCTTTTATGCGATGCAATGTGTGGTTAGACTACTATTTTTTGTTTTTGAATTTCCAAATATTGTGAATGAAACAAAATAACGGTGGAGTGATTTATGTTTCAATTTCGACCACGGGAGGAATACATTGAAATAGAAATTCGGACATGTTCTTATCTAAAAGCCGGATTTTGAGTAGGAAATTAGTATGCAAGGGGGAGGCTCAAATGTCCACAATCCGCAATGGAATATCGTTTCATCATGTATCTAGTTTGAAATATTGCTGACAATTACAGCGGAAATCAGAAATAGGTTGATAAGCTTCGCTGTCGGGTAGCAGAATAGCTGATTCAATATCCAATATTGATTTGTATGAATGTAATACGATATCAATAAGATTATATCTTTTCTTCGTCCCATTGTTGGTTGTAAATGTTGTAGGGGTGGGTTTGTGTTCATATCCGGGTGTAAATGAATATCTTGTATCACACCTACATCCCGTGTTTTCTCTTGTGTAAGCTTTTCTTGCTTGAACATGTTTTACATAACTTTTAACAATACAACATTCAAGAAATTAGATATTTTCCAATGAAAATCTACATCATTTTCTTATAAGATGAGTTTAATTTTCTCAAAACTGTATCGGTAAAATGGCTAAAGATACCGGAAATAAAATGAAATCTGATCTGTCATTTCTATCTCCCTTTCCTGTCCTAGTTTCGGTTCAAGGTTGTAAAATGATACTGTTTCCTACAAACCCGGAATTTGTACATTTTACGTACAGTAACAAGCATATATTTTGGGTATTTTGTCAGTTTCTTAAAGCAGTGAGGCTTAATTTTTTAAGGAACTTTAAAACCAGAGGCAGTGACATAAAAAGAGAAAATGAATGGCTACTTTAAAGTAGGGATGATATATTGTCTCTGCCATAGGGTAACTTGTGCACTAGGTGAATGCGGTTATAGGGTGCTTTTGCTCTTGTTTTCGAGGGTGGTTATTCCAACTTTTCCTCACATTTTCCTACTAAAGTTAACTTTCTTGACAAATATGAATGAGCGCATTTACTCTGTTCTTCTATTTCACTACCTTTTTCGGTTTTGCAGGCATGAATCATCCGTTTTCACTCATCTTCCCAGTGTCCACAGTCTCTTGGTGTTTTGTTAGTATATGAAATTGAGAAATTTATGCAAGGCTACAATTTTTATCTCTTTTTCTAAGTCAGCGTGTAGTTTATACCCTTTTGTTATGCTTTCTAAGCTTTTTCCTTGATCCAAGAAGCATCCACGTTCTGCCATAGTAGTGGGACAAACTAAGAATGCATATTACACACTCACTTCTCCCTCTACTTAAAATATTTTTCTCTACCGGCTGATTTTCTCTTTTCCAACATTCCATATTAGACTCTCTCCTAGGAAGAAAGAAGACCACCACCAGGAAAAAAAGATAACAAAGTACTTTAAGGACAAGAGAGATGAGGAGCAATATGAGAGAACAGGGTTGCTGGCGTAGCATGGACGCTTGGCAGCATGTGTGCAGAATGGCCTAAAACACTTGCCTCTGCACGTTTTCTTCGTCCCTTTTGCTTAGAAAATCGTCCCAAAACTAAATTCCTACAAAACTAGTCAGGGAGAGAGAGTGTAAGAGAAAAAGCATTTCGAAAACTCAGAGGAAAGTTAAACTTGCTCATATTATTCTACACTATTTCTTACATAAATACATGTATTTTCTCATTGAATCATATAGACAAACATGAATATATTTTTTGTTTTTGTCGGTGGTGGTGGTGAAATACGTTGCATACTAGATCGCACTAAGCATGCATCCCTGATAAAGAATGCTAACCACTACCATAGGAAAAAGCTACCGAGTAAGTTTTTTTTTGGTGGTGGTGTTGGTGGCAAAAGTAGAAAAAAAGCAAAGTTTTTTTTTTCTCTCAAAAGTTATCTTTTTTTCTGCTGAATTCTAACTGGATTTATACATACATTTCATAATATCACCACCATCCAACCATCACATGCTGTTGCCCTTTTCTTCTTTCATTTAAGAGAAGAGGGAAAGGAATACGAAAGAAGCTGTGAAACCTGCTGGATGCTTAGTACGTTTTTTTTTCTCTTTTACTTCCAAATTTAACAATGCTTTTTCTATGCTAGTGTGGAAATTGTTTTAATAGTAAAGAGTAGAGTATCCGAGATTCTAGCAAAAGTTACAAGCACATATTAATTCAGGAGGCGCAAGAAATAGAACAAATTTTCTAGGAGGAGAAAGAGCTCAATGCATGTTTTCAAGTAAAATGTATGTATGATATGTACGATTACATGATGTGAGCCTACCCACCACCAAGACGAACGAAGGGGTCAGATAATTCCAAAAAGGAATAAATTGGGTGGGAAAAAATTCGGTAAAACGGGTATATGCATTCATACATAGATAAGTAATCTTTGTAGCACATGTAAGTCTTACAAGAGAAAGTGAAGAAAAGAAAAGAGAGAAAAACGTTGGGACAGATTTTTTTTCTCTTTTTTTATCTTTTCGTTACTATCCCTGTGTCATATCTTGGCAGTACGTATTGAATAATATAATATGAATGGTAGTGGTTTTGTTACTGATCCAGATATGAAAAAAGTGTGTGTAGCGACCAGCCGCGTCACATTTGATTTTCAGTTGGCCCTTCTGACTAGTATGGTAGTGATGGTGGTCGATGGTGTTGTTAGTGGTTGCTTTTGGTGTGTATCTATAATAGGTGCATGCTACTATTTCTCTTGCCACATGCACTATACCAGTACTCACAGTAAATCGTTTCATTGGTCGGCAGTAACTCATGTTATTGGTCATACAGGAAAGAGAACAAAGACAAATGAAAAGCCAGTCTGTTCTCTTTTCATGATGAGGGAGGATTAGTAGTTATCTATTCCTCTGAAATAATTATAGTGTGTCATCAATTCTTCTAAGGAATTATGGATACACTGTTGTGACAAGAATTTGCGGTTTTACTGCCCAGCTATTGAGTTTCATAGGGACAATACAAAAGAAACATGTAAACAAGGGTTGTATGGAGAAGAGAAAGTGCAGTGGTTGTTTGTGCTCGTGGTAGCACGTGTAAAAGGGTTAAGTGTCACTGTGTAAGCTAGCTGGCCTTTGGTTATACCTACAGCAGAACATTGATTACAGAAGCAGGCGTTTATAGCGTCTATACAAACTTCCAACTCATTTACGTTTTTAAAGAAAAAAGAGAGAGAGAAAAAAAAAAAAAAAAACTGCGTGGAAGGAAAATAAGAAACAAAATGTTTTGTGCATATAACCACGGATTTTACACTGGCTTCTTTGGAAGATATCCTCCGTTTGTTGTAAGAAAACCACATGAAATCGCAATTGATTCGGTTTATTATCATTTCCCAAGAAAGTTGCTACACAAGTAATAAATTGAGGGTAATGTCGTCTGTTGGTAATTAGCCTGTTTAATAGGAAGGGCGTATCATCCATTTATATGGATATCACTTTTTTTTTGTTTGCCGTGATGTGATTCTTTCTTTTAAGAGGCTTTTCCTACACATCTTCTAGTTTTTTTTACTTTAAAGGAACTGCAAACTTTTTGTTGTTGGCTTGAGTGTAGAAAAAGAGAAGGAAAAGAGAAAATAAGGTTATATTCATTGAATTCAATTAAAGTTGAATAAAGTAATAAATGTAAAATTAAATGTCGAGAGAGAAACTGTTTTTGTGAAAGAGAAACTGAGCGTGTTGGGTAGGAAAAGTTTTTAGAAGTCGAGTCATTGTTTCCAATGTTCTCATTTCACTTCCTCCCTTTTATTTCGACGTTTTCCTATTATTGAGCCTGTTTTTTGTGTAATTCCCATTTCCAGCACCTGGCTTTCCTTTTTCGACTACTCGCTTTTCTTCCCTTTGTTTTTCATGTCTTCTTTTGTTAGAAAAAGAAAATGTATAGAAAGCCCAGGAATTTCTCTACTTGTATAAAACGATGTCTACACTGCATATATTATTAGCTAAATTAGGTCTATGAAGGTATGCATGTTCGTCGTGAATTCACAAAATAATTCACATTCCTTGGAAAAGCACAATTGTGTGGGCATAAAACTCAACGTGATGAATAATAGAAATGAACTTGAAACCTCTGAAAACGTAGCGTTTTTTTGTGACGAGGTGAGGAAAATGTAAAAACAGAAGAAGAAAATAAGCCTTTTGAAGAAAAGGGTTTTCTAAGTCTTCCTTACATAACTGGCGTTTTATAACATGCTGCTGTTTGCGTACTTATTTTTAAAAGAAAAAAAAGATGTCATTAACTCACAATAGGGAATCAGTGCGGGAAGTCATTGGATGGAAAGGAAAGATGTTAGGGCTAAAATTAGCTGCTTTTAGTTTACTTATGCAAAACACAACTCGCTTCTTAATGCTTTTGCAGAAAATTATGCGAAGAAATTTTAAACGCTGCTATTAAAGAAGTCGATTGATCGCGATTTAATGCCATTGATAGCGTACACGACTTGATTGTAATTGGATTTTAATTTATTTTTTACAGTTTGGTGCTGACGAGTTATCCTCAGGACTCACCGCGTTATGCTTCACCAAAAGGGCCTGGAATTTACCCGGATTCATCCTACTTCATGGGTATGTTAAATTATTGGTTTGCATTACTATTTGAAAGAAAACTTGCTAGAATATCGGCTATGCAAACATATTAAAGCGGAGAAAATCACGATGAAGTAGATGTTTAAGTGGTTTTGACATTAATTAAATTACTACACCACAACAAAACAAATCTTTTTCTTTAATCTGCATTATTGACTGACATGAAAAAGTTAGAAAGGTTATTTTCTCAGTCATCAGTTGCATACCATAGTAGAATCCTAATTTAATGTAAATTGCCCATTCTTTCCTCATGCCATAGTCCTAAGTGAATTCCGTTTAAATTTTAAAGAGAAAAGTAATTCCCTCGTGAGTGACAAACATAATTTACTAACTGCGAAAAGGATTGAAATGCTGCTAATAAGCGTAAATAACAAAACCCAGAAATTAAGTACTTGAAACAAAGAGAAGGAATGTGAGTGTATGAGAATCTTGTAAAAATGTTTCTTACTTGTTAAAAGTATTGGGTTCATACCTATGTTGAAAAATTTACGATCGCAACTGATTTGACAAAGGAATGCTAATGAACGGGACGTGGAATGCTATTCCATTTTACTTCTTAAACCCAAAGCCCACTCAACACTACTCCATTTTATAAAAGTCTCCTAATTTATCGTTTAGATCTTAACAAAGGAGATAACAAATCAAGAATTGAGAATTAAGTGCACAGGGGTATTTTATAAACCAAAATCTGACGATTTTTTGGCATTATTTCGTTTTACAGTGTGCGAATTTTCTTAACTCTTTTTATAATTAAGAATTGTACATTGAGAAAGTTGTTTTGCTTTTGTTCATGTAGATGCAGGTGGAAACGGTGACTGGAACAACTCCGGAGCTTCCGGATACTCAGCTTATAATACTTCAATGATGCCGGCTCACTTGCCACAATCTGCATATCCTCCTCCAAACGGTGGTCCAATCGGGGTGCCCACAAATGCAATGCACATACCCCAAACTCATGACCCAATGTCGGCTTACAACCACACTGGGATTCCAACAAACGGAGAGCCACCAATGATCGCCTCATCACTACCACCTATGTCATCTTTCCGACCAAATCCAAATGGGCCTGGACCTGCTGGACAGCAGCCACCCCCTCAACTACCTCCGCCTTCATCTGTGAATAACGCAACGAGTCCAATGTACAACAGCCACAGTCCAAACATTGGACCACCTCCACCACCTCAGGCAGGAGATACAGTAGGGAAAGCTTTGGCATCGGTAAAAACCCCTTTATTTACTTACTATTTCTTCTTAGCTTTAGCTACTTAGATTAACACTTTTTCGCTTATCTTTCTTTCTTCACGAGACCGGTATAAACTTCTGACATTTAATCTGTTTATCTCGACTTGGATCTTAACAAATTTCCTTTTTGTAATATAATTTGAAATGCTTAAGGAATATCTCAATTTTCTGAGACAACCTTCAACATAACGCTATTATGGTGTCTGGATTTTAAAAAAACGTTTCAATTTAATAAGTCTTACACAAAATTAATTTATATTTCCCGACTTTATTGCAAATGGGCAAGTACTGAGAATTAGAAATTGAAAAAAACTTTCAAGCAAATTAGTCCAAGTTGGAAAATAGAAACAGCGAAAAGCACAAAATCAACAAGGCGCGAAAACAAAGATTTGGAAGAAGAAAAATTAAGGATGGAAACTATTCGAACTACTAAAAAATACGCTTTAGCCAATATGTAGAAGCTACTTTACAATATTCGAGATTACAACGTGGGCGGGCGCGTTAGGGGACATGAACGGTTAGTGGCGTTGTAAAAACAGAATTATTGTTCGAAAGTCCACAATACACACATTAAAAGTTTTCAGCTAAAGGGTAAAAGAACGCAATCTGTAATCCCCAGAAGAATTTTTTACGATGTGCATTGAGAAATCCTCCGTTTAGAAAGAAAAACAGAAAAAAAGATAGTAAAGCGTCCTGATCATAACTCCAAAAGCTGTGTTTATTTATCTTTGGAGAGCTACAAATCAGGAGATATATAAATATGTAGGATTGAGACGAGAGGAAAACGAGGAAAGGGAATATTTCGTTGCGAAATTTGGGGTTTGATTGGTTGTTGACATTTGGTTTGGCATAGATATACACGACGGATCATAGTGCCAGTAGTTCAAGTCCATGTACGCCAGTGAATTCACCGCCTCCACTCACATCAAGTGGTCCAGGGTGGGGTGCGGGGAGCTCTGGGGGCGTTACTCCTTTCACACCAGCTAATCATCCACCTGCATCTCCCGGTTATCCTGAACGAGCCTTACACATGGTATGCCCAATTAACCAGGTCCGAACTAAATTCTTTTATTAACCTATAAATCAAAGTGTTTCATGTTTAGACTAAGATTTTATGTGTTTTTACAAAAATGCATGCTTTCATATACCATTGTCAACCGTGGATAATTATCAATAATTTTTATGCGGTGGATTTAGTCTTGTTTTGTTTTGTTGCTTGAAGGTTTTTTTGTGCGTTTATGTTCATAGATCATATTATATTTATGCCATGTACTTGACTCCTTGCCCAAGTTGCTCATGATTATGCAACCTCTTTTTTGCTTTCACTTCCGTTTTTTGTCTTTTGCTTAACTTGATGAATAATGCATTCAAGTATTATTTTTTGCGTTATTTTTTGTTGATTTTCTTTTTATTTTGTTTGCTTTTTAACCATATAGCCTGTACCAGAACAACAGCGTTTAGATGACGCGATCGGTATTCTGCGTGACCACGCTGAGGTATACATTTTTAAAAAACATTTTGTATTTATTTTGCGGCTGTTTGTTGCACATTAGATTGGAAGTCACTAATATTTAATATATTCACCCATGTTTGGTATATATTGGATAAGGCATAATATAATACGTGGAAAGAGGCAAACATCGCAAAAATACATATGAGAGGATAATTCATTTTACCCGTGTGATTTATAGGGTTCCCGTATGGAGGAGCGATTGGATGATGCCATAAATGTATTGAGGAACCATGCCGAGAGTCCTCATCCGTCTTTCCATGGAATGACAAACGTTCCACCAAATTCAGCCGCTCAGCAACATTCCAATGGTCTTTTGGGTTACCCTCCTCCACTTGAGTCTCACATGGTAAGTGGCAATTCAATTCATAACTTCTCTAGTGAACCATTTTTCTTTGGATAGATACGAGTTGCATTTTAATTTTGACCATTGCCCATAATGAACACGGATAATTAACTCATTCAGGATTTTGTTAACATTTTTCAGAACCCACATGGAAGCATGGGAGGAGTACCACCTCAGGCTTATGGCTCGGTCCCATCACTTTCCGTAGCTCCAAATAGTAATCCACTTGAAACTATGAAGCTAGAACGCGCTAATCCAACACCTTCCAGTACGAAAATCTAGTACGTAGTGAAAACTGCCTACTTTATACATTTCACTAAAGTTTTATTGAATTGAAAGTGTTTATCTTAATGTTGCATATTGTTTTATATCGTAATAGAAAAGAGAAAAGAAATTCCGGGAACCACAAAAGGCGATTTATTAGGATTGGGATCAAACAACAGTAGTGCAAGCACAACATCTTCAACCTCATCCATGGCACCTAAGGGGGCCAAGCGTCCTAAGAAGGCACCGTAAGTGACTCGAAACTAACGTTATAATTCAAGTGGTAGGCACACTGTTATTTTATTTGTTTTTTCTTCCTCTCAAAACGCTTTAGTTCTCTTTCCGGTGACAGGTTCACTGACGAGGATGATGATGATGACGACGATGATGGGGGCGATCCCAGTAACAAGCTTCAACGAGAGCGAGAAAGGCGAATGGCCAACAACGCACGTGAAAGGTACGTCAATCCGTTATTTGATGAATGGTTATTAACTAAACTTACTCAACTTTGGAGGCATTGAAGTAACATTGGAATACTTATTTAGGATTCGGATACGTGACATAAACGAAGCACTCAAAGAATTAGGACGAATGTGCATGACACACCTAAAGTCAGATAAGCCACAAACTAAACTAGGTATATTAAATATGGCAGTAGAAGTAATAATGCAACTGGAGCAACAAGTTAGAGGTAAGTTTTGTAGGTTCTTTATCTTGTCCTGAATTAATTTCGGAATACTAAGAAATTTTTATTGATATTTTCAGAGCGTAATCTGAATCCCAAGGCAGCTTGTCTAAAGAGACGAGAAGAAGAAAAGGCCGAAGACGGTCCGAAAATTCCTGGACATCCATTAGCCCCTCCTTCGCATTTAGCCCCACCATTTTCTTCCATGGGAGTTCCTGTAAGTGCTTGTTCTGTCCCGATCCAACATAATGTCACATATGGACATATGGACTAGGACAATTCAAAATTTCAATCAACCAATTTTTGTTTGGATTTGATTTTGCAGAGCAATCCCAACATGAATCAGAGTGCAACGCAACTAGGGCACTGATACAAAGAGAAACACCTGCAGAACCTCTTAAGCTACAATATTTGTTGTTGAATAGTTATTTTATAGCGTGAAAAGAAAACTTTTTTCAAGTCCCAAGAGTGTTTATATAAAAGAAAAAGTATCCATATTATCCTAATTATACGAGATAAGCCTCTGTACAACTAAAGTTTCCGTTCTTCTAAAACCTCAAACAGTTGTACTGCTCTAAAAACAAGACAACGATCAACTATTCAGAAAGATTTCAATAGCGTATCAAGAAATGTTTTATCCATCATTTGTGTAAGTGCATGATATACTTATTGTTCAAGTAGGCTTGTTGCGTCAGTACACGCCAATCTAAACTCCACACTTGATGACAAGATAACTAAATATAATTCAACTAGCTGTAAAAGTTATGATAAGGGTCTAAGGTAAAATGTAAGTGCATGATATACTTATTGTTCAAGTAGGCTTGTTGCGTCAGTACACGCCAATCTAAACTCCACACTTGATGACAAGATAACTAAATATAATTCAACTAGCTGTAAAAGTTATGCTAAGGGTCTAAGGTAAATCTTTAAAGTTGTAAGATACATAATATAATCACATAGAGCAAAAGGAGAAGATGATTTTTCTGAAAGTTGGTAAAACTTTTTGAAAGCGTGTGATAATAATACATATAAAACGGACATAGTTCCCAAAAACAAACATAATTATCGTTGAATGGAAAAGTGCACAGATACAGAAATGCTATCAAAAGCAGGTTTCAACTCGGAAAATCTATGGCCAAGAGTTGCCAGTGAGTTTTTATTAGCTTAATGTCCAATTTAGTTGTGAAGCAGCAGAAAACGTTTAATTTACTGGTCGATTCAGTTTTAACTCGTACTAATAAATACCCAATCACATATGAAAGCTGCATTCCAGTTGAGGTGAATTTCAAAGTGCGCCATTAACGCAAGTTTTACTACTGTACTAGGCTGCAATTAGGTTTTACCATACTTTAATGCGAAGTACACCCCAGTGTTTTAATGGATTTTTTCCTGAAGATTAATACCACAGCGAGAAACATAATATTGACGAAAAAATAGCAGCATATAAAAATGACAATTTAAATGATTATGGTAGCCGAAAACAATATATTTTGAACCCGATGACAATGAAGCGTGCGATCATTTTTGTTTTCTTGCACTACACACACACTCTCAGTAGGCATAGGGAGTGAGTGGCTATTGTGGCATTTTTCTGTATCGTGCCATATACTTAACATGCGTTGTCATTCAAACGAATTGAAACCAGTGGGAATCTTACTCCTAATTCCATTTTAATATTTCATTGCATTTAATAATTAATGTCCCTTTAGCCATTAAGACTCAAGATTATTGAAGCAGCTTAGTCCATAGTGGCTTGCATCAACAGATAAAACTATCTAAATGCCACAGTAAAATGTGTAATAAATTTGTTGTTATTTTAATTAGACTTTGGCAGTTACTAAATGAGTTTGTTACATTATTGAGTTTATTTATTACAAGTTAATGCTTAATTTAAGGTAATTGGAC
The DNA here is from genome assembly GCA_036561885.1 of Salina celebensis. Taxonomy (NCBI): domain Eukaryota; kingdom Metazoa; phylum Arthropoda; class Collembola; order Entomobryomorpha; family Paronellidae; genus Salina; species Salina celebensis. Next base: position 18,581 of record JAAXOA010000735.1, read on the forward strand.
AAGCTATTGAAGCATTTCATTGGCTCCGGTGTATTATGCCAATCCCTCATCGTTTAACTGTAACTATTTATACTGATGAAAATAAAGGTCAGAAGGGCTCATTAGATCAAATTGCAACTCTTGAGAGAGACACAGCGCTTTATAGCTTCAAATTTAAAATGTCACGGTATAAAGTGTTTTTTTTTATGATGAGCCAAAGCAATTGGCACCACTTACCAGTACATTTTTTTGTTTTGTTTTTATTTTCATCCATATCGCTGTAATTCCTGTAATAAATAACGTACTAATCAACAGTTTAATTTTTTTAGTATGCCATTTCAAATGCCATATAGCTTAGTAAAACAAGTACATTTAAAAATTGGTTTAAAACTCTGTTGTCCAGACGTAGTAGCCTAGATCTCGACTTGCAGTTAGTCACTCATCGTTAACATTCAATTTTAATTTTTAATGTTTACCGTTTGGAACAAGTCCCGCCTCTTACTCTGTAAGTTTTTGCTCTCTGATGTTAGGACAGTGGAATTAGTCTTTTCTTTAGTTTAGCAAACATTCTCGTAGGATTGAGGAGAAAGGCATTTTTTCTACATTGATAATTTATTTTTAAAACTGATATTGGCAAAGCGGGGCTGTTACAGTAAACGATGCATTTTGTGTAGCATTTTGTAGAGTATACATCTAACAATCAAAAGTAGTAATCGAAGAAACTTGATGAGTTTTTTGTATTTTTTCTTAAGTTGAGCAATATTAAGCTTAGAATTCTTAAGTCCAAAGGTCCGTGACAATTTAACATGACAAGCAATTACTCTGTAAGTTTTTGCTCTCTGATGTTAGGACAGTGGAATTAGTCTTTTCTTTAGTTTAGCAAACATTCTCGTAGGATTGAGGAGAAAGGCATTTTTCTACATTGATAATTTATTTTTAAAACTGATATTGGCAAAGCGGGGGTGTTACAGTAAACGATGCATTTTGTTTAGCATTTTGTAGAGTATACATCTAACAATCAAAAGTAGTATGAAATCCTCGAAGAAACTTGATGAGTTTTTTGTATTTTTTCTTAAGTTGAGCAATATTAAGCTTAGAATTCTTAAGTCCAAAGGTCCGTGACAATTTAACATGACAAGCATGCAAATGAATGAATCAATATTGTTTAATCGACAAAAAATTGTAGTTACACTTTCGTATGAATTTAGTTTTAAGATGGTATATCAGTCAGTAGCCTTAGTTTGTAAGAGTTTTTTGTTGTATTTTTATTGGTTCGTTATATTACTACGATTTTTAAAAAGTAAAATCTGACCTTCTTTTGTAAGATGTTGATAACAAGGCAAAACCTTTGCCAGAACGTACAGCGATTTGTTCCAATGAAGCCGTTATGTACTCTATTGTACTAGGGAATACAGTGCAAATATGTGTGGGCTTATAAATAAAAAACTGCTTTTGTAAATTACTGTTAATTTTCAAGTAGATGTGATGTTAGACTGTTTATTGTGTATATTTCATAGATCATTTTTTTCGTTCTCACACCTTCCTGGCATGCTTAGGATGAATATTGTTGATTTTTTGTATTTTCCGAAT
>JAAXOA010000736.1:1979-20132 GCA_036561885.1 Salina celebensis
AAAAAAAGAGTAATGTGAGACTCGCGCATAAAAATGGTGAGTCTGGAAGTGAAATACTATGAAAAATTACATGCGAAGCGAAGTAAATAATTTGAATTTTGGCCACCCCTTAAAATATCCGCATTATTACTATTATCACTCCTTCTCGAGATAAAAAATGCTCGTCCTTTAAATCTTTAATGTTTCCAGCTCGGCTCAGAAAAGGAAGTGGAAGCATAGAAAAACAAGACGTAATTAAGGCTATTAAAGCAATCCTAATCAAGAAAGGTCTGAAGGTGGATAAATTGCAGCTAAAATGGAAAGTTCGAATAGTTCGATAGGAACTTGAGATGTATTTCATTAGCTGTAAATTCGCTTTATCAGCTTCCTGAGTTTGGTTCGCTCTCTGTGTATCAATGAGAATGGCCCGAAACGAAGAAGCAATATGAGCCAAACCTCCAAGGAAAGGAGAAGCATTTACTATCAAAAACTCTTTAATAGCTACTTTTGCACTCCCACGTCTACTATTTTCTTCCTTTTATTACTTGCAGGCATCTGTTATGTAATATGGCCTTTTATTGCGTATAACGTGTAACGCCGGTTTAAACAGGTAGTCTGATGGCTCTAGCAAAAGAAGATTTACAATAGGTACGAAATCGAAGACAGTTTAGTACTTGAATTCTTTTCTTTCTTCGTATTTCCAAAATCATAACCTGAACTTTTCATAAAAATATATGAGAAGCGTGGGCATAGGGAGCTGTAGACACTGGGTAAAAACATTTTAATGTTTAGTTTGCCCCAGACGCATTAATGCATATGACTGGCACAATGGAAGGCTTACTTTTAGGCATGTTTCTCTTCTTCGATGATGGTTGGTTAAGTCATCTTCAAACACACGCATATTTTTGTCGATAATATTGAAATCCTAATGACTCTTTGCCTTTTAATAACAGGTAGTCTGATGGCTCTGGCAAAAGAAGATTTACAATAGGTACGAAATCGAAGACAGTTTAGTACTTGAATTCTTTTCTTTCTTCGTATTTCCAAAATCATAACCTGAACTTTTCATAAAATATGTGTGAAGCGTGGGCATAGGGAGCTGCAGACACTGGGTAAAAACATTTTAATGCTTAGTTTGCCCCAGACGCATTAATGCAGATGACTGGCACAATGGAATGCTTACTTTTAGGCATGTTTCTCTTCTTCGATGATGGTTGGTTAAGTCATCTTCAAACACACGCATATTTTTGTCGATAATATTGAAATCCTAATGACTCTTTGCCTTTTAGGGAGGGAAAATTAACAAAAAAAGCCATCGCCCTGCTCGCTTTAACATGGTACAAAAGTTTATGATGTAAACATATTTTTCGTTATTACTACTTTAGCTCTAACCTTGCCCATTATAATACATCATCTGAAAATGTATTAACCCTCATCTATGGTCTTTTCACTGAAAGTGGAGAAAAACAAGTCATCTTTGCGGTGATATAGATGTTGTGACATGTGAGTGCATCTTACAAAGAGTTTTAGTTAAATATTTTCATCAGTTTACAGTAATAACGTGTTGAAAGATGTTTAGCAAGAAAATATTCATGAGATAAGTGCCCTAAATTCCGTGTACCAATTGACTGATATCACACCAACGTCGCCATTTTGCTGAAGACAGCATGAAATCATTAACGCAACATTTTTTGTCTGGGATGCACAAGCCATTTAAATTAACGATGTAATCTTGTGCGATACATTGCGCATTGTAACATGAAGCATTCAAAGAAATTGAATATAAACTTTAGAAATATTAGCCGCTTAAATCCTGAAATCCACAAGTTCAAGTTCCACATCTGCAAAATCTGACTTTAAAGAGAAAATCTTTGTTTACTCTGTATTCACATTGTGATTTGGTAAAACGATAGAAAGATGGTCACAATGAAAAATAAAACTTTATATTTGCGTGGTGATTTCGGACCTGAAGCCATAAGACTTCAGCTTGTCCATCCGCATAGATTATTGCTATAGTTATGGGGAATGGGGATGCCTCCAAATGCTGTCTTTTACTTATTTTAGTTATGAGATTTGGAGGAAACTTTTACATTGGAAAGCCTCGAATGTGGTAAAATGGGGAGGGAAGATTGCTATAGAATGGGATTTTAACGAGCGAAAATAACGTTTTTGGTCAATTGTGCGTGAAATGAAGTTGGATTTAAATTTGTATGATGTGATGTGAATGATGAGCCACGAAAGGTAAGACAGCCCTCCGCGATTTGAATACTTACGAAAGCACTGGTCTCGTGTTCACCAAATATATTATGATCCCTAGGACATGTTCTGACAGCCTGCGATTTTCTCGTAAAAGCATCGTGTGTAGAAAAGCAAAATCAACTGATGACGATTCCATTTAAAGCAAAGAAAGCTGTAGATTAATTTCCACTAGAGATTTTGAGCAGCAAATGTAGGAAATGAATTTTAACTCCTGCATTCATAGATTATCGACATTACAATACGCAAAGATGCAGCTAACTGCTGTTGAATGTACTTTGTTTTGTTTGCGAAGTGTGAATTAACATTTTTTCTTTCATTAAAGTAATCACGCGAAAGCAATGCGAGAGGATGGATTAATTGTTTATCCAAGAACGACTAGAGTTAGTTAGTTATAATGGTGTTTGATCATACAAATTGTTAATACATTAGTGCTGATTCATTCCCATGATGTTGGCAGCTTCGCAATCGCTTGGTCTTAGCTGACGGGTTCCTGTGGAGACTCCCGGACCGATCAAAAACAAAATTGATTACTCAAATGCATAAATTTAAGTTTCCTTGTAACGTTGTCCAAGTTGCATGCACAAGTTTCCTTCTTGCAATTAATACACGGTAACTTGGGATGTTGCTAGTATCAAAAAACCGTTTCCGGTTCATAGTTGATAGTATCGCGTGCGTCAGGCGTATATGACGCTGCCACCCGTAGACCTGAAGAATCTCTAAGGAATGGAAATACATAGATAATATTAGCCAGTTTTAATCTACTTTAAACTTTGTCGAATCGACGCTTCCATGAACATAAAACTCGCTTATGTATTGTAATGTTCTTTACAGCCCCAATTTGTTTCATCTGGCCATCATATAATACATGACCACTATCAAAGAAATTATCTTTACATTTTAATATTATTCAAATCTGTTGCAACGCAGGGATTTTGGTTTCTTTGTTTGGGCTTGTAAGATAGCGATGATGTATGTGGTTTTAAGTGTTTTCAAAAACATCTATTTTTTGTGTATCCTGCACTGTTTAGTGCACCACCTCTCTATTTTTAGAGTGGAGTCGCTTCACCCTTTCTGACACCATAACGAGAAAGTCGTTATCAGTCGAGCATCAAAGTATTTACAGCCCTCTTTGATAATAAGGGCTACATTGATGGAGCTTAACAATCATTGTAATAATAACAACATCAAACCATTTCTTTACTCTTCATTTATCATCTGCCATTCATCATATATTATTTTAAGGACGTAACATATAATGTTATGGAAATATCCTCTCACTGAAACATTATTGGTGTCTATGCATATTTTTTTCCAGTCAACTATTTATCTCCAGACTAGATTATATGATTTTCTTTGGTTTCATTCAAATCATACCAACAACTTGCGTTATATTGCCCTTACTCAACTAAAAATACGTCACTGTTTTGAAACTTTATTGCTTTACCTCTAGGAAGAAAAAGGTGGAATATTTTTCTCCAGACTCTCAGAGCTTGTAGCGAAGACCGTTTAAGAGTTTGGAAACCGATGGATTTCTCGTTAACGATTAAATGCTTTTCAAAGCAACATACATATGATGTCTTAAATGAAACGCTGTTGTATGAACACAGATTTGAGATTGGGGAATGGTTGTTACGGAGCTATTGTCGATGGCGACATAGATGATTTCTCCTGGTGGAGCTTGTCTGGGTTACTGTATAGCCGATAACAATGCAAATTGTAGCATTGGTTTGAATTCAATAACAGTTGGCATAAGAACATTGGTATGTGGTCAATTAATTTAAAGTTTTGATTAATTTAAGAAAAACAGATTTTTACGCGAAACCAATTGAAACATCCGTTGAAAATATAATAAAAATATGCATCCACATCGTTGCTTGTGGTTACATTTCAAGCTGGTCAAAATTATTCCTGTTATTACTTCTCTTGTGATATAATCTTGGACAAGGATCAAAATCCAGGAATGGTACCCTTGACGGCTACAATGTCGATATTAAAATGCTCACCACAGTATTCCGTTATATGATTGCTCGGCAGTTGTCGTCATTTTTATGAAATGAGAACACTTAAATAGATGTAAAATGTAATCTTGAACAAATTCTTGAGTCTGATAAAACCAAAGTCTACATGGGGCAAGGCACACCCTTCCGAGATTCTAATGCAATGTCCATGTAAGAATAAAAAGAGAGGGTTTTAGGTGGGAGATCGCTGTGCACACATTTCAAAACACGCAGCCTTAAAAAACTTCAGTATTGTGTTCCTTGTTGTGTAACTCACGAATATCCCGTTTTTGTCACATTTTTTCCTGAAGTTTTTCAAAGATTTGGAATCTTAAAGATTATTCATGCCTAGTAAAATCATCGGGTGTTCGTCCCCTCTTTTCTTTTATTGACAGCTGAAAGTTCCTGTTGGCGGTCACTTTCCTTCGAATTTTAATGGGTGTTCCTGCTGTCCTTTTGCATGTCATACGCCAAATATCCCTATTTTTATCGCTTACACCGTTTTTACCTTTTTGTAAACCAGTTCGTTAACAACAATACCTTATAGTTGTATATGATGATAAACAGTTTTATAACAATTGCCTNGTGTTCCTGCTGTCCTTTTGCATGTCATACGCCAAATATCCCTATTTTTATCGCTTACACCGTTTTTACCTTTTTGTAAACCAGTTCGTTAACAACAATACCTTATAGTTGTATATGATGATAAACAGTTTTATAACAATTGCCTACACTTCTACACTGTTTTTTTACCTCAAAATTCTGGGAAAAATCATAAATTCGTGTACTTAAAATTTTATACGTACACTTTCAAGATACATCGTCACCCCCTACACTTTACGCTGAAAAAATTGGTGACCTCCAGGAAGAAAACTTCAAACTGAAAAGTTTCATTGTTAAACACAAAAAGCACAATGAAATCCTGGTGTCGGATAGATGACCATAAAGGCCCCGTTCTAATGTTAGCGGGGAAACTTTAATGGCTACTTCCAGAAACCAAATTTTTAATGATAACCATTAGCATTTCTCTTTTATACACTTTAAAGAAGAAAAAAAAAAACGAACAAGAGACAGTTCATCACTTCTCACGCCAAAGGATATTAAATAGTTGGGTTCATCCTACAATCTGGCGTTGCACAAACAAGCATCCCAAAACCAGATTCCCATTTCTGATAGCAACGCATTGTAATTGTAATGACCACTGTACCAAATGGAACTTATACACATTAATATTCCATTCTAAAAATGGTCAGACTATAATAAAACACGTCAAACTACTTTTTACGATTTGAAGTGCTGATGAAAATCTGACCACTAACTCAACATATTGGAATGTGAAGCGGAAAAGTTACAGCAGGAAATCCTAAAAACATCTAAGCCAGAGTAAAATGCAGGACTTAGTAGGAAGAAACCAACCTCTGGCGATTTAGATTTATTTTGCCTTTCATGGGATATGGTTGTTTATGTTGCCAATCGTTGACTCTGTCAGATTATATTACGTAATCATAAATAGACTACGGAGAAAGTTAAGAGAATTCTTTCATGCGTCATTGGCAGCGGTACTTGCATTTGAGTACACAAATGCATGCTTGATGAAGAACTTAATTACCTTCGTGTATCAAAGTTACTTATCCATGGCCTTGGAGATATTTCCTTGATCCATTTGACGCTGTCGCAGCTTTTCTCTTTTAAGGGAGTTTTCATGTATAAAAGACACCCGAATGCTCTTTTCATGTTCTAAAGAATTGACTTCATTTCAACACTGAACGATATGACATGATTTGGTCCATTTAAATAATCAACAATTACGATACAAATTGAAAGCCTTCAGACGCTGACGCTGAATACATCGATGACTCAGTCTGAGTCAACAAAATATCTTTGAATTGAGTACCTATTGCGGTATGATCGTTCCACTATCTATACCTTTCATTCTTTCCTTTGTGTCTCCTCCATTGGTATTCTTTTAACAGTCAATGGTAAGCCCAGTAAATAATAGATATGGATGAACCTAACAAAAGAAAAAAGGCCGGAGTGCAAGTCGTTTGTTTGGGATGTGTTCTGTATTGTTATTGTTGGTTGATGTTGATACTGATAAGAAAAAGGGAACAGGTAGTTAATTCTCCGAACAGTTCGGCTCTATCTTGCGGTCAATATCAAGTGTTGCATGATATAATGTAAGCAAAAGGGAGGACCAAAACATTCTCTACTTCTTACTCACAAAAACGATTATCTTTTCTCAATGTGTTGACTTAAAGGCATTCTTTGGTGGAGTAACTATATAGCACGGCATGACTACATGATGATGCACCACGTAAGTAGTAATTGTCCGTAAACAGTTTTTTTTGTTCAAGAAAATGGAAATCTGTTTCACTTCAGTTCACAATTTCTTTGTAGGTGGTGCCTTGTTAAGTGTGTAGCACTGATAAAAAAAATGTGAAAATATCTTGCGTTCAGTAAAAGTTTTCCTACTTGATAGCCTTTCGCCGGGGCTCTGTAGTACAGTGTAAATCTGAAGTAGTTCTTCCCACGGGAGAAAATCATTAATCTTCAAAACAAAGAGTCTGGGAAGTTTGCATGTGTGCCAGCGTGCGTTTTAGTTTGTGTCACGCGTCTAGAGAACAGATTTTATTAGTATTGTCTCTACTACTATATGTATGCCATTAGTACGTGCTTCATACTCAACTTTATATTTTTTTGCAACAAAATGAAGGGGAGAGACATATTAGCTGTCATAATAATAAACAAACTGTTATTTGTAGTGGTTCCATTCTTTCTCTGCTTTTTTCGCACATTGGCAGCAACACAGAATGAACTTAGCAAGCATACGGTACCAAAGACTATTGTGAGTAGTGCCAAGAACGAGCAATTTTCACATGTAGTGTCCCCAGAGATTTTTTCTCGTACAGAAGCAAACTTCAACCGCACAGGCATTTTTTCATATTTATATTTCCCTTCGAAGCACCGGAACTATGGAACAAGTCAACACTCATCATGGCAGAGATTTGGTGGCTCCGTAGTGAAAGAGAAAAGAGAAAATCAAGCTCGTTTTAAAAGGCTCTTGCAACCATCTGCATTTGATGCCTTCTCGCAAGCTTCTTTAGACATTAGCACCTCATCTGATTATTATAAGCGTAGGGACTCCGACAGGTACCATAAACTTGTTAAACGATCCACCATTTTTTCTATTCCTGAGTCATCAACAATAACAACCACCGAAAAAGATCCTTGTTTAGTAAACCGTATAAGTTGGAATAGTTTTATAACACAGAACCAGGACGTTGACAACTCCCGGATGGTGATAACTGGTCGGATAGAAGATGTTATGTTGTTCCGTGGCAATAATAATGAACAAACACGACGCATTGAAACAAGTAGCATCCGTGATTATACTTATGAGAATGATTACAACAACGGCAACCAAAGAGAAAGTGATGTGGTACAGCATAAAATGAACAATGTTGGTGTGCATGACGGTAGTTTTGGTCGGCTTCCAGAAACACGTCATTACAGAGATGATGGTATCAAGAGTACGGCTGACAGTGACAATGACGAATATGAATTTGTCCATGGAGGATATCCCACCACAATGAGTTCAACGTTGACTTCCTTCCGTAGCATTTTAAATATTAGTAGTGAATCCCAAAACAAAGCTGGTCATGTCGGATACGGCTATATAAAAGCGGATGTTTATTCTCCATCAGTGGAGCCATAATACTGCATCTGGCTCAAACACAAGCGTATCAGATCACTGGACAAGTACGTCAGACAGCTCGACAAGAACCAGCTTCAATGAGAATGATGATGGTGATTTTGATAACAATGAAAATATAGTGAGCAGCAGCGACACTACTTCATTATTTAACAATCTGCTTGAACCTGGGGAGGAAACAGCGAGAAAATCGCTCAGCGAATACAGTGACAACAACTATGAAACTTGCAGAGTTTGATCATATTGAAGAGACACATATTTCATCGAAAAAATGGGATGAAGTTGGCCATAACAGTAAAAATGAACGACAGAGAAGAGATATATTTGGGAAAATGGTATTTAGGCTGAAAAGAGAAACTTTAGAGGAGCAGAGTGAGAAAGCCGGAGAGAAAATAGGTGCATTGTTCGAAGGATATATTGATAAAAATGAGGATAATGGTGGTAATAACGGTTACAACATTGGTGAAAATGGTGGTAACAGCATAAAGTACTTTGAAAACAATGTGAGCAGACCTGCTGCTAAGGATGATGTTGGTGCTAACATCAATCATGACAAGGTTGATAAGAACCATCACTTAGTCAAAGCCAGTATTGATTCGGCTGAGAAACCTACGCAAAAATATCCCCACTTTACGGCACAATTTTGGAGCGAGGTTGCGAAAAAATTGCAGAAAAGAAAATTGGCCCGAAGTCCAAATATTTTTACTACACCCAGTTCTTATTACATGAGTAGCGAGGCTTATACTACAAGAGCTGAGAGAAAAGTTGAGAAATCTGGGCATGCAGCTATGGTGCGCGTGAAACGTGTGATTAGAGGAGATCGCAAGCTCGAGAACACAGCTATAATAATTGATGGTTTTGGTTATGATATTGTTCACCGTAAGTTTTATACTGAACATGCTGAAAGTTTGCACGGTTGTGAAAATAGATACCGGCTACCATATGGGAGAAGTAATGCTCGTTTGAAGTCTCCTACGTTTCCTTCCATTGGGCTTGGCGATACAAGAATTTTTATACTGAATATTAATAAAGATAAAAGAATAACTTTGGCTGTACAACCACTACCTGTTACACTCGAAAATTTACGAGTGGTTGATGAGGCTTTTGAAAATATGGGAAAGAGAAAAGGTAAGAAAACATAAATTTATAAGTACCTCATTAAAAAGAATGAAAAGGAGAACATACTATTGGGAGGTCGATCCCAGGAACGGTTGCGAATCAGTACCTAACAATTGTCGTCATTGGAAGATAATGAAGACGGGTGCATGTACTGTAGCGTATGAAAGGCTGCTCGTGCTTTCACCAATTAAGTGGATACGATCTTGGATCAGCTTCTGCGATATCCAGATATATGCGGAAGACGCTTGCAATATTCGTTGTTTCCCATTTTAACAACTTGTACATCTCCAATAATCTTGATTTGCAGTTTTAACAAGACATAATATTAAATCGATCAATACCCATGAATTCTGTCATTCTCATTCTTACATGACGATGTTGATCGAAAGATAAATCCCAACAAGCTTTATAAAAGAAGCATAAAACGAGAGCAAAGAGTAGATTTTGTAAAGGGCATCATTTTCAACGTGGACAATTTTATCGGACTGTTAAAGGAAAAACTATAATCTTATATCAATTTACCATTCTGTGCAGTAACTCAGTTGGCAGATATCATTTGATACGAGACAATAACACGGAGTCGAATATCCAGTGTCGAATTCATCTAAACTAAAAGAGACTCTAAAAAGACACTAAAAAGCTAAGCCCAGAATCAAAGAAAAAGTGTAAGAAAGTTCAGATATTGGCTTTGATTTGATAAGGGTATTACCAATCCTGTGACTTTTAGCTTTTCCAACTGTACTACATACATAAAAGTGTAGACTTTCATTGCGTTTGATTCTGACATTTCAGTGGACACAGTCTTATCTACCGCAAAGAGATTCATGTTGCAGGACGCATTTTTGCGGTGTTTTCTTGGCAGTGAGACATCCATACGATTGGTATACATTTCATAGAGAACACAAGTAATAGATAGGGCCAGGGCCATACTTTCAATCTTCTTTTTGTGGGTCGCCTCGATTCACTTGAAAAAATAATCTCTCTTTTTGTATAGCATGAATGAAAACGACAATTTCTTTCTGGAAACTCAAAATACCGAAAAGATAGTATGAATGTTGTATAAAGTATGAGGCTTTCATACAACAGTGCACAAAGGCCCGATTGCTATTAAGTTACAGTTTAGTATTAATTGTTACTATAAAACACACATTTCCTTTTAATGCAGACCGTAAAACAGCATGCATAGTAATGACAAAGTATGACATATAGTAGTTTCATATGGTGATCAAATAGTAGTAGCAGCCTAAAATTATGTATCTTATTGAATGCAATCTAACCGCTAAATATGTCCATAAAGATGTTACTTAACATCAACTTTTTGTTGACTTAAATACTTATGCTATGCTAAGTTATGCTATGTATGTCTGCAGCGGTAGTTACAAATTGCACCATTTGGCTCTGCTGAGACTGAATACCATACTTCTACCGAAATGGGTGAAAGTATTTGGTAGTCTAATTAATGGATATCAATTAAACCCAACTAAGCATCGCATATATGAGCCTTCATAAAAATTCAGCTAATATTTTTGGAGGGAACAAAGTAGGAAAATCCTTCAGCAAAACTAAACTATGGCCTAGCGCTATATGAACTTTTTCCATAAATTAGGTTTCGTCATCCTCATAGAAGAGCATTGAAACGTGAACACTTCCAGCGTAAAACAGTAGATTCCAAGGGACCTATGTTTTCTCTCCCTAACTGCCAGCCATAAGGCTCAATGCCTTCTGATTATCCAGCCACAGTCGTCTTACGTGCTTCCTCTAACAAAACCAGTAATAAAAGCTTCTTATTCCAGACTAGTGAATTCCCTCTTGTCTAAATTCAAATGAGCTTGTGAGTCAAGAATGTGAACGTTTGGCTTCTTTTGGTGGACTTGTAATCTCGTCACAGTCACAGCTGCCGCATATTCTTCAACTAAAATTGCAAGAGGAGAAAAAATATGCGCGTTTCAGTTAAAGATGCATGTTTCCTCCTAGTATCATCAACTATGCCTTCTGAAGCAGGTCTAAATTGCCTGGTTGCATATTTGACTACGTTTCCTACTCCCTCTGAAATACAAATGGTAGCCATGTTGTGTACATACGACTAGATTTGAAAATTTGAACTGTTCCTTCGAAAGAGAGAAAAAAACGGAAAAATTCCTTACGATGATGGAGAAGTATGCAAAGAAGAGAAAAAAAAATGAAGAAAAACTACCGTGCTCCTTTCTCCTTCATCCCTTATGTTCGTTTATTTTCTGTCAAAGAAATTGGATACCTTACATTGCACACAAGCTGTGAAATCCTTCCCTTTTCATGTTACAAGTTGCTCAGCTTATTTGCATGCTTTTTGAATGCATTTACACAGAAAAAAAAAACTTGTGACCATGACAATAGGAATGAAATCTGAGAGAGCTAAAGAAAAGAAAGTATGAAAGTTGGAGAGGAAGAAAAAAATTCATATTCCATTTCCAGTTTCTTCTTCCCTAACAAGGTGCGTGTTTTCACTTTGTAGTCCCATTTCCTGTCGGTGAAATACTTTTGCTTTGTGTCTATCAACACACGGATACATCTTCAAATTTGCCCACGATGTTTTCAGTCAATGTTACTCAACAATGAAAGGAATTCCTAATTTTGAGAGGGAAACCGAAAAGAAAACTTGTGGAATTTTATGTGGATGACAATGTATCCTTGTTGTAATGGGGACTTTCTCCAATTGATTCGTCCAGTCAATCTCAGCCAAGGTAAGTATAGTTAACTTGACGCATGCCGACGAGCTAGATTTTGAATTTAAATTCATTCCAGACGGAGATTCCACGGTGATGTAAGAAAACATTTTTATTGTTATCCAAAATCAATACATACGATGCCGCAGCGCGGGTATTCCATTGATATTATAATTTGATGCAAGTACAAAAAAAGGGACGATGTGGCTCTTGTTTGTTGCAATAGCTTTCAATTTTCCTGGAGTTTGAAAAATAAGCCAAACAGTTAAGCTTAATAATACAAAACAACGTACTAATTGCAAAAATGTGAAAAAAATGCTGGCTTCCTCTTCCTAAAAAACAACTTTATATAAGCAATACATTTTTTTTTGTGGATACGGTTTCCAAAACTTCGCACATTATGAATGTAAGAGTAAAATGCGAATTGGATTGAAAGTTGAACCAGAGCCGTTACAGATTCCAAAACGACAAAGTAGGTAACCAGGCCATGGTGTATCGGTGAGCATGCATTGTCCTGGTATAAACGTGCCCGTTTTATTGCTGGACAAGTGAAGCAAAAAATAGAAACAAAACAAGGGACATTGCACCAGCTTCCAGCAAGATAGGTTTTTTCTTATTGTAGACTTACATAATCCATACCGTAACTCTCCCAGTTATTTTCTGCTTCTGACGCTTTATTCAGGAGCAGGCATAACGTGCAGCCTTCTGAGGATCGGTAGCAATAATCTCGAAGTTGTAAAAAGTTGCGTTTCCCTGCCTCCCTCATGAGTTCTATTATCAAGCGGCTGAACCACTTCATCTGATATCTAACAACAACACATTAAAGTGAGAGTGGGACAAGATAGAAGCACACGGACCAGAAGTAACTTTTGGCCACCACCGTTTTGTATTGCAAACAAACTTCTTTTCCAGTGCTTTAATAAGCAACGAAGAATCATTTCGTAGACCACTGTGTTAGGACAAAAGAGGATAATGTAGTATACTCATCTCATGATTATACATTGCGTGAAACGTATACGCTATTTATCTAGTTGTTCTTTTCATTTTCACGTGTTTCCATTTTGGCATGTGGGAGTTATACGTACTTCGTGATCTTACTCGTGATGGCACAGCTCAGAGAAAAGATGTCTGTTTTCATGGCTGGATATTTTTTCCTTCCTCCTTTTTCCCCTCAGGTTTTCAGCCCGAAAAAAACCTTTACCCCGGTTTTATTCTTTTTTGTTCTTTAAAAAAAGGTGAAAAGTAGAAAGCAGAGTAAGAAGGCGACGATGAAAGAAACAAGTGTAGCGCATACCTCATACCAAAAATATATTTCTGACTCATTTCATCGCTCAAAAAGCAAAGCAGGAAGAGAATATCTTTCTCTTGCTTCCTCTTGTCTACATCATTTTATGTATCCAACCGAAACTAAAATCAAGAAAAAAACTTACATGCTGGTAGAAGTAGAATGCTGTCGAGCGTCTAGGACACAACTGAAAGCCATACTTTTGTGCTAGTCGACTAGCTACTTCAACTGATCGCTGTTCCTTGTGTAGACGACTATTATAAACGGTAAACACTCTTATGTACATTCATTTTATGTACGTTGGAAGCGGGTCTCTTTACAGTGCTGCGCATTGGTGGGTTCATTCACTTGGTGCTGCCTCATGCAAGCGTGCATACATGTTCTGTCTACTTTTTTTAACCTCACTTTTTCTCTATCTGTATATTATGAGTAAAAGCCCCATCTTGCTTTCCCCCTCTTTTCTCTTCGTACAAAACATGCTATGTGGATGAGTTTTTTTTTTCTGCGTTCTTACTTTCACCTCTCGCACAACAGTCTGTTTTCAAAGAAGCCAGCGACTGTTAGCAGTGACGACGAACGACCATGATGATAAGCTAAAGTTCCCAGTTTAACCAAACAGTTCGTAACTGTAAGCTCTCGGGTTAGCTGGAGTAAGTAGAGCTGTGGCTACATAAAAACGGGAGAAAACATCCAAAAATGTTTTGTTTCGGGTAGGAAAATTGGAGCTACTCAACATTCCTCGTTTTACTCGCAAGGAAACATACTGTCATGTGGAGGGATCCGCGTGCTTTCTTTCTAGCTCAACCACTTTGTGTGATTTGACAGTAAAACAATTTCTGTATAAAAATATTGACACTTGCTGCAGATAACTTGTTTGTATATAAATGAAAACCAAAGGAATGTATATAAATTGGAATTTAATGGGACTGTGACGTTTGGCAGAAGGAAAAAAAAAAGTAGTGATGACAGTGGTGGTTTCAACTTTTGAAGGATATTCATAATTTATCCTCCTCATCAGCGCAACTTTTTGGAGAAAGTCAAGTGTAAAGTGTAACTTTAACTTGAATACTTACGGAAGCATACCTACGTGCTGAGCTTTTTAGCTGTTTACTACCTCATGTTCCACAACTTTTTTCGCAAAATGGTTTCCCCCAAAGAGTTGTTTGTGGAAGAGGAACCAGACTACCACATAAAGACGTCATAAGATCTCGTTGACTTTTTTTTCTGTCTTTTTCTCGTCAAGTGGAATGTTGACTTTTCTTATACATGCTGCGACATCAGACATTGTAACAACGTGTTTCGCGAACGGGTTTACATGACCTCCTCTATCCTAGTCTTCATCATCAACTTTTCTCAAGTGAAAGCAGCTGTGTCTTTCTTGCTCTCTCACCGAGCCGGCATTAGTTTTTTTAGCAAGTGCTGATAGTTTTCGATAGTAGCTTTGTTTATTTTGCTAAGAACACTTCTTTCAAAATTCTCTGCCACATGTTCAACGCTAACTTGAGATTCCGTTTCATATAATATGGGGTATGGTGGTCTTAACACCCACACTTTGACATAATGTGATTTTTTTTTCGTTCTTTTTATGGACGTTTTTATTCAAGTTTATAATATAAGAAAACAATGGACTACTTTACAAAACTCGTAAGTGGAAATTATTTTAACGGGCCAAAATAAACTGACAGGATCTGTGTTCAAAGAATGCTTTGAGGTTTTATCATATATTGTGAAGTGATATGTTGCCTGGTAAAAGCAGCATAGATAATTTGATATCTAAATCATTTTGACTTGCAAGAAAACAAGTTGACGTTTTTGTGTAGAAAGAATTTGTAAAATTACTAGATCAATTTCTACTAGAATGGAATGCAGCACATATTAAAAAGTTATAAAAGCTGTTACGTGCTTTATGTGGCTGAAGACGATAAAGTAATGACCCATTGAGAATCAACAGCTTTTTGAAATGGAAAAACTCCTTATAGCTTTAGTGAAATAGCCAAAGCTAAGTTGGCTGTTGCAGAAGGCGGCTTGATACACACCATCACGTTCTCAATGCATTAGCAAGGAAGAACATCCCTTTTTTGTTCAAGGAAATTTTCCCATTTGAATGATTGAAAATGTGAAAAGTTTTTCCTTTGTCAAGTTTTTGAGTCGAGTGTAGTTCTAGTGCATAAACGAAGCTGTGTTCGGGGTTTCTCTATCTTTTCGTTTAAATAGTTAGCTAAAAGGAAAGCAAATACTACATGACAAACATGGCGAATCATCATCATCGTGGAGTAATCATAATAATGTTATCCAACTATTGAATTGTCAAAAAACACCCTAGTGAGTGTATTACGAGGTGTGACACCAGTTATGTGTAAAACTTCAAGTAAAACGACTCCGTTAGATAAACAAGAAAGCCGAAGGAGAAAGTGGTGTGAAAGTGAAGATGTTGGCTGTCATATGCCTTGAAAGCGGACAAAAAAGTTGCAAATGGAAAGGAGTCTGGGCTGAGTAATACAGTTTTTTCCATCATCTCATTTATATCAGTATTATATTACATTTCACTGATGTTTGGCAAACATTCATTCATTTTTATATTTCTACTGTAGTGCACACACACTTGATGCTTCGCTAAGGCATGTATTTGTATTTATGGCAATAGTGTAGAATTTTGTGTATTTCGCAGCATAACTAAAAGTGGCATGGATATACTATCCATAGAACCACCATAAAGTGCGATTGATGGTCGTAACATGGAAAAGGTCAATGCATTCCCATTCGTTTTTCTCTTTCAATTCATAGAACACGTTATGCGTATTATTTTCTCGTAATTATTCTGTGTAAAGCAACTATTCTTCTTTCTTACGAAATAGAATTTGAAATTTCTGGGTGTTAGGCAGGTGCTCATAAATTGACAACATGCATAATGTAGAGTATAGTCGATTATAAAATATGAATCCAAATCAACCCCAAATCCCAGAAATAACTAATGATAATCAATCAATACGGGTAACGGACCGATGGCGTACAGTCACTGTTTACGTCTCAGAGACAGTGTCAGACGGATTCCTTGTAAAACATGAAATCATCCACTGTTTGCTACAATACATTTCATAACTTATGGTTCGTTTCATATGAAACAAATATGAGCTTTCACTTTCTCGTCGTTACTGTGCGAGTGAGTTTGAATATTTGAAGATAATCATGGAAACCACAAAGAATTCGAAAGCCGTTTTCTGCTTCCAACTAAAAAAATCGTAAAAGTTGTCTTGGCGTTATGAAAACAAAAAGATTACTGGTGGTAAAAACTCTGACAACCGACAACTTAGAGTAGCTTTTACTTTTTCTTGTTGTTTTCCCATCTCACAATTTTATCTTCCGAAAGCGTCCTTCTTAGTTTATGTAAAAGTAGGTAGTAAGATTACATGGAATAAAATAAAAAACACACCTGAAGTAGGGATTGGAGGAACAGAAAAGAACATTACTTTTTGTCATATCAAAAGTGCGCTTATTGTGAAGCACTGCCTAAAATTGGAAGGGTAAAGCTGACAGCACCGGTATTAGGTTGCACTTCAACTAACTTCAATAGAAGAAAGCATGTTAGATAAACAAGCTTGATATCAAAATAAGAATGAATATTTACGCTGCCAGCATCCTGGCTCTAAAGTTTTCACACGGAAAATCCAAAGTATATTACGTTTTCAGTCATTCACGAGTGAGATGAACCGTTAAGAACTGACGATGTTGGTGAATATAAAACATAGATACGGGCCTGTGGAGCGATGTGGAATAAAACCTGCACATTTTATCTTGTAAGGCTTAAGCCTGTAAACAGTTTTATCTGTAACGGAAGAATCTTTAGAATGTACGAACACATTATCCGTATGATTATTTACATTACGACGTATTTAGGGCAAGAAAAGAAGCATAAAGTTCATGCTGTGCAATCATTGTATTATAGAATGTAATACTGTATACAACACCATATTATTGGCAACTGATTGAATAGTTGATACTGGTTCTTATTCTGATAACAGCTTTCACATTGCATTTAAATTGTTCTACTACGTTTTAGAACCATTCCATGAGTCATCATCATATTCATCGTCCAGACTTTCTGGCGACATGAGAATTTTGTTTTTCATTTCATTCGCATTAACTACGATCTTTGTAACCGGAAGTACGGGCATGAAGTTTAAAACGCACAGAAGCATAATATTACAAATCTAATTCTAATTACCGGATTATGGTTCTAAAAACAACTTTACAAGATTTCAAATATTTAGTATTCACTACTTTCATTTTGCTAATAATATGTATTATATTATACATATTTAATATTTAGTAATCACAATTTATACACTAGATAAGCTTCAACAAAGTACAATACATACTAACCTAACCTGCTTCAAATGTTATGTATAATCTGACATATGGATATAGAATACACGGATGATATGTTGTATGTACTAACTTTGCATTAACTACAGATTATGAATTATGAAGTGTGAAGTTGTGTTTCTACTTTCTAACTAAAGTTCGTGCGCAGCTAAAAACATAATTAACTACGAAAGGAGAGAGAAAGTATAGGAAACCGATACACAATGGTGGTTGGCTCTAACCAAATGTAGACCACATTACGTCATCTCCAATCCCACATGTGCCCTACACAAAATAGTTGCTCAGCCGTTGCTACAGTAACAGAAGCTTTGGTACGCATCTACATTACACTTTTGCATAACTACAAAAACCATGTTTCTTTCAGCTAATTCTTTCAAATTTATGATTTGTTTCTATGACTTTCTCCGGTCCACTTTGTTTCTGAACCTAAGTGCAACTAGAGAACTGTGGTTTCAAGAACCCAAGCGTTGTTATTTATAAGGCCTTGCAGTATGAACTGATACATGAATAGACATCTTTGAGAAAAGATCCTAGTTCACAACATAATTTTCCTAATACTGATTTTAGCTCGAGAACGCTTTCAAGTATACATCAGGAGCGCACATGTGAACGATATTCCGCCCAAATGAGCAAATACATGCATCCCACAGATTACGTTTGTTGCATGCTTCCATTTTTACAGATGGGGAGCGATTTCTCGGAATGCCGCACAAAACA
>JAAXOA010000737.1:0-20127 GCA_036561885.1 Salina celebensis
TGGAACAATCAGGGGACGTGTGTGTTGCAAAGAAACAACTTGGTGAAAACTGTACCACGTCATCCGATTGCAGAGAAGATTCGGGAATAACGTGTGAAGATAATGTGTGCATATGCGATCCAAAAACAACAATTTATAGCCGTGTTGAAAACACTTGTGTTGGTCTAGCGGAAATGCCTTGCGTAAAGAACTCTTGTACTGCAAACGCTCGTTGCATAAACTTGGACGATGAAGACTCCGAGTCTAGTTCTGGAAAGATTTGTGACTGCATGGAAAATTATGACCCAACACCATTAGGGACCTGTGCAAAATACTACGGAATTTCTTGTGAAAAAAATACAAGTGCGAAAGGGCGTCACTGCAAGCCATGGCTCAGATGTGGACCAAGCGGAACCTGTGAATGCCCCAATGCAACGTACCAATTTTATGACGAAAATGCCAACGCTTGTCTATCCAAGGTTAATGGACCCTGTATTCCATTTAGCGAGGAAACTCTTAATGGGCCTGGCGAAGAGAAAAATGAAATGACATGTGGAAATGGTGCTGACTGTGTTTTAAATGATGACTTGGAAGACATCGGAAATCACGGACCCACTATTCAAAATTCATCCACCACGCCTTGGAAGTACCATTGCATGTGTCGTGCAGGATACGAAGCTACCGAAGAAGGAAAATGTGAGCTTGGATATGGTAGTCGATGCCGCAACAACATCGAACCTACAGACAAAAACATTCCATGTAATCGTGACGCAAACTTGGAATGTGTCGAAGGCAAGTGTGAATGCAACGCTGAATACAAATATTGCAAAGACAGGAAAACGTGTTTTGGACGAGCAGGTGCGTTGTGTCACATTGAAAGACTTCTTGTACCGATTGACACCAACGTTAATGAATCAACTCATGTCACCAAGAGCTCAACGCCAAAACTAATTGGATGCGTATCTGGGGCAACTTGCGAACCTGATGAGTCACCAATCAAACAAATTTCGTATGGGGAGACCCGTGATAGCTTGTTTGCGTATGGAAAGTGTCAATGCACCGGAAAGGAGCTTGATGACAACACCTGCGAAGTAGTAGCTCCGTTGTCTGCATGTCCCATCATTATCGTTGGATCGGTAGTTTTCATTTGTGGTTTGTTATACGACATTGGGATACTTAGTTTTTAAGAAGGTAGGTTTCATGGCGGAAGCAATAACTCCATGAGGCATCAGTGTTTAGTTGGAGCTTATCATTCAAACTTTAGAATTTCATGTTTTCATGCAAGTACTTCTAGTGTCCAGTAATCTGTACTCACATTATATTTCTAAATTGGCTAAGTATGTATAGCTTTAATTATTTTGAACCCTGTAAACTGGTATTCAATGCAACACATGTTTTTTAAGACTTTCTATGAACTATTAGGCTTAGATTAAGTTAGTATAATATGTCTCCAATTTATTCATTATTTTTGATTTGTGAAAATGTTGTTTACTTGAAATAAATTGCAAATTTAGTAAACAGTTAGCAGTATATTTGCTATTAACGCTATCCTTGTCGATGGTCGCCCGATTGGAAATAGCTTTATGCATGTTCGTCCAATTCTCAGCTGGCTCCTGCAAAGTTACAAAAATCTCAGTTTGAATAATTGTTTACAATTACACACACGCTTTTTTAGTTCACGCTGATGAAATTTGATCTTGTCTTGTTCTTATCAGCTCAATGGCTGTATGGCCCTCCGACCGATGGAAGACATTTCTACCCTAAAATCAACACAGCATATTTGGGAATTATAGGAATATGGAAAAACCTACGTAGTCAAAACTTCATACACAGCAGCTGCCGATATTCATTATCATTAAGTATGTACTTTGCACATTACATTTAGTCAAAACGTTGCTGGCAAGAACGCTTGCCATTATATGGAAATCCGCGAAATGCGGGGTATCAATTCCATCCAACATAATAATGTTTATAGAAGCTTAAGTTGGGTAGATGATGTCATCGTGACAATTACGAGATTAACACGTATTTAAAATCGTGGGAACCCAGCTTCGAAGACGGAGCGGAATGCTTTTATCCTAATACCATTTCTTCTGAAGCACAGAACTCGAAATTATTCGTGTTCTTATTGCCAAACATTACTGACAACTGATAAACCTACCAAATTGTAAACTAACACTATTTGATAACCCATGGAAAAACAATAGAAGCATTCTGGTTGTTGGTTCAAGTGAAGAAAAGATACGGAGGTACTGATGACTAGTTTCTTGACGTTTGACTCTTAACATTGGTACTATTACTAGTTGCAAATGAAAAACTCTGGTTAATGCACATAATATTATGTGGTAGCCACTGATCCCTGTGACAACCACACTGCAGATTTACTCTTACCTAATACCATTTCTTCTGAAGCACAGAACTCGAAATTATTCGTGTTCTTATTGCCAAACATTACTGACAACTGATAAACCTACCAAATTGTAAACTAACGCTATTTGATAACCCATGGAAAAACAATAGAAGCATTCTGGTTATTGGTTCAAGTGAAGATAAGATGGTACTGATGACTAGTTTCTTGACGTTTGACTCTTAACATTGATACTATTACTATGTAGTTGGAAATGAAAAACTCTGGTTAATGCACATAATATTATGTGGTAGCCACTGATCCCTGTGACAACCACACTGCAGATTTACTCTTAAGCTTTTCATGTCAATCCCCAACAGCGTTTTCATCTCTTCTCCCAGTCCCCAGTTGCAATTAGTCGTTCCACAGAGTCGCTCCGTTCCAGTCACCAGCAACATTTTTTTTTCTTGATTGTAAATGCAGACTACTTACGATAGGATTCTTTCTTTGTACAAAAACAAGGTCTTGTTTTACTGTTGGCCGTGAAATCGATATCTTGTAATTGGAACAGAAACTGATTCAAAACAAAATTAGTGACAAAATGGAAGTTTCTCTGGTGTTCTCACTGGTGTTTCTAATAAGTTTCCAAAGTTTGCTTATTGAAGCGGTTATCAACACTGAAAGCGTAGGAACAGAAACTGATTCAAAACAAAATTAGTGACAAAATGGAAGTTTCTCTGGTGTTCTCACTGGTGTTTCTAATAAGTTTCCAAAGTTTGCTTATTGAAGCGGTTATCAACACTGAGAGCGTAGTTCGATGTGAGTACCCATATGAGCAAGTTTACTCCAAAGCCATTAACAAATGTGTGAGCTTAATTGGCGGGCCATGTGCTCCGCATTTAAATAACATTTCCAAAAATAACTCCGAAGGTCGTAATGCGAGTGAAGGCGAGAAATCTGCGAAAATTCAGTTGAACGTTTTGCAAGAGATGTCAAGTTTTACTGGCTGTGTGGAGGGAGGGGTATGCACGCGTACTGACGCACCAGGATTGTGTGTGTGCGTTAAGGGGCTTCTGACGACACCGGACCGAAAGTGTAGAACGTTTTGCAAGAGGTGTCAAGTTTTACTGGCTGTGTGGAGGGAGGGGTATGCACGCGTACTGACGCACCAGGATTGTGTGTGTGCGTTAAGGGGCTTCTGACGACACCGGACCGAAAGTGTTCCCTAGATTACGGTAAAACCTGCCACGAGGACTTGAACTTGAACTGTGACGAAAACAAGTTTTTGGGGTGCATTGAAGGAAAATGTATGTGCGCCAACAGCCTTCATCGTTACAATCAACTCCGTGGAACTTGCCAAGGTCTCGTTGGAGCCTTTTGTACAACGAACGACCGCAACTCAATGAATCGTGGGAGCCATTGGCGAAACGTTGTTTGTGGACCTGGATCAGCATGTTACCCACTTCCAAACGACCGATTTGGGAATGGATTGTGTCAATGTGATGGTTTCCATGAGGAATCTGCCAATCGTACGTGTACGGTGTGGAGGAATCAAGAGACTGAAGCGAAGGAGCTTGAGAAGATTAGTTGGTATATGATATTCTGGTTTCTTCTCATCGTAGTTTACATAGTCCTATCTGGCCTGCTGTAAACGCCCTCCATCCACAGTCCTTCTTCCTAAGGCTTAAACGACTGTTCATTTAACGAACAATCAACAATGAAAAGGTATTTTATCTAAATCGCCACTTGAATAGATATTTTTAACCTTTTATTCAAATTCATGAACGTGTATGTTCAGCATTCTACCTGGGTACCTGGGTACTTCTATAAACTTGCATTATATTTTGAATTTTCATTGTGTTCCAGAATATTTTGCTGTTGATACCACTACGCCCACGTGGAGCCACAAGTTTTTTTTGCTCATCTCATAAGCTCAACTATAGGAATTTTAATTTTTGTGTTTGTCAACTTTCATATTTCATTTTCTGGAAAAGACGTCGTTTGTTTCGAGTTTTATTGAATGCTGTATGTAAATCACCGTTTATATTTCAGCATTGCCCCTTTTATGGGTTTCAAATGTAAGGTTTAGGTTTGTTCCACGACAAAGACCTGGTCGTATGGTTAGTCTCTAAATTAATATTCATATTGATAAAAAAGGGTTTTTGGGGAAAGCATAAAAGTTTAGTACCCCATTGACACTGTTTGTATTTGTTATGAAAATCAATTTGTTAACCAAAAATTTCAAATAAAACGTTTATCTTTTTCTCTCTGAAAAATATTCAATGTTGTGCAGCTTCTTTCTATCCACCTATGCATGACGATGCCTGCATGAATGTTATATGTAACAATCATTTTGGTTTCCCCATAAAAACGAAAAATTATAGACGAATTTAAAAGTTGGCTCACTCGGACTGGATTTTGGGAATTGTGTACCTACGAATTTTCATGGCAACAAACGGAAACGATGACATGGAAGAAAGCTAAAGTCTCTTCGCAGAAATGAGAATTAGAAACTTGAAACCATTTATACGAAAATACTTTTATTTTTAAATAGATGCATTGCAATGGCGCTAACCAAAGTAGGCAAGCCGAAGTAACTAACTATAGGAATTAAGAAATATACACAGGTTAAGGGCCTTCCGACAGATCTCTCTACTTTCGAACTAGTAAAATTGACCAGAAACAAAGATGCACGGTAACCGTTGAAATTATCGTCCATATCCATATCCACCATGGCCATATCTATTGATAGAACGAGAGAACATTAAACGCAAGCGTTTGCCATTTAAATACTGAAGTCCTATTTACGATTTTAGACTTACCCTCCACCATATCCGTATGGAGTATGAGCAGTTTGGTAATGGTAGCGGTTTCCATGACCACCTTCTTTCACCTTAAACATCATATTATACACAGGTTAAGGGCCTTCCGACAGATCTCTCTACTTTCGAACTAGTAAAATTGACCAGAAACAAAGATGCACGGTAACCGTTGAAATTATCGTCCATATCCATAACCTCCACCATGGCCATATCTATTGATTGAACGAAAGAACATTAAACACGAGCGTTTGCCATTTAAAAACTGAATTCCTATTTAGGATTTTAGACTTACCCTCCACCATATCCGTATGGAGTATGAGCAGTTTGGTAATGGTAGCGGTTTCCATGACCACCTTCTTTCACCTTAAACATCATATTTAGGGAGGGGTAAATTTTAAAATCAGATTCAAGCAAGTTTCTTTGGTGATTAAATCAATATCACATTACCCCGAACTGGTAGTGGTGTGGGTTCTGAGAAGCTTGAACATAAGCATGTCCATGTCCATGACCACCGTGTCCATGGCCTTTTGGAGGAGATTTTTTGTTGTAATGTTAGTTTTGAATATGCCTTCAGACTTTTGATATTTCAAATTATTATAACCTTACCGTATCCTCCATGCCCTCCATAACCACCCGCTGTAAAACCGTAGTGCACTTGGTAATTTCCATATCCTCCATGGCCGTGTTTGGCGCAGACGACAGCCAACAAAGCAGCGAGAAACAACCTAGATTAACCAAAATAGTGTTGTCATTTGAACTTCAACAGAAAATGATGTTTGCCGAATTTTATACCAGTTTAAACATGATGAAGCTGGGATATTGTGGAGTTTTTGGAAAAGTTTCTGATTTGGAGTTGACTCAACCAACTGAACACTGACACTGAATGACCAACCGTTTCAAAGGGATTCCTTTTATATAACAGCAATTAGATTGTCTCGATCGAGGATCACTTAAACTCGCGACAAATCTTTGTAGCACAATTAGGGTAAGTCAGGCCTGCGACAATCGATGCTTTAGCATTGACTTTATCTTCCACATTGTCCATTGCTTACCAAAAAGTACGCTAAAGTACATGCCTGCATTCTTTCAAAAGCAATAAAATATTTATTCTTGATAATCGTTTTTAAAGTTATATAATCGAAACCCCATAATGTATTGAAAATTTAGTCTTAATCATGTTTTTTACATCCTTTTTTTTGCACTTTCATCCGTAAATAGCGCACCTACATTGATGCCAGTACGTGAAGTTCCCACGGAGTTATTACTGTCGCTTATACTCAATCAGTTGACAATCGAAAGTGGTGCATTCGTTACATAATACACTTTTTGTGAAATGATACAAATTGGGTTTCTTAGCAAGAACCGCATAAAAACGGAACAGGGATGTGTACAAGGATAGTTAATGCACCAATAGATGACTCACCTGTTTACTAAATGTTGCGTGTAATTGATCAATATTTTTTACTTAAAATGAACAATTAATGGGTACGATGAGATGACAAGTAGTTTTGTAAACAAGAGTAGTGCAACCAACAACCCACAGAATTAATGACTTGCTATTTTACAGGTAAGCCGACAAATGAAGTCCAAGAATTTGTTAAAAACCAGTGCATTTGCAACTCAATATGCTTTTTAAATGAAAGGTCGTCATTCTTTTTGTTTTCAAATATGCATCCAAATTAACCTTCAAAACGGCTGAGCATTTGACTTAAATCCAACTTAACTACAAAATGTCTTGTCAGCTAGTTAACTTTGCACAAACTGTTTTCGTCACAAAAAAAATCATGGTGGTTGCTCTTGGTACGCACGCCGGCTTCCATAGTTCATTGGTCATGAAGTACGTTCGGCTACCTAGCAAGTAACAACAAATTGCGATCAATAAAAGCTTTATAGGTTGTTTGTAGGCATTTACAGCTTTTGTTTATAGAACAATACATTGTTTTTTTGAGTTTGTGTTGTCACAATATTTTTCCTAATATTCTCCCCTAATTTTACTTTGCAATTATGTTTATCATCTTGTCGCTACTGATAATGCGTAATGGTACTTCAGCACGTTTCTTGCTTGGCTCTCGAATGTCATTACGTAACGAATAGACAAGGGATTTTAAGGAATATTTTGTTTTAAATTTGGACCGTTAACATCGTTACACATTTTTAAGAATAGCCTAGTTTCGAAGGCAAGTTTACACTAACAACAAAATTCACAGCAAAAAAATGTTCAAAAAATGCATATAAAGTGTTCATGATTGCCTCGCGTTCCTCGTTATCAGCGAAACGCTGATCCATGATTAACTAAGAGTCGATAAGGACCTTAATTAATTTAATAGACTTCACTTAAAGCAAACTACACTACCATTACTGGAGCGAATGCGTGATGAAATTGATGAACGTTTTGAGCTGGTTTCCAGAATAGTGTTTCCATTGTTATCATCAGGAAACATATTCCAGTTGTGTGGAACAGCTATTACAATTTGTATGCAGAAACAACAAGAATCCATTCGAGATAAGCCAAACTTTTCAATTCCCCCTAACTTCTAACTTCAAGCGAAATGACATATGATATCGTGGTATTATGGTTTCATATATTGCAAAGATTAAAAATCTCAGCTTTCATTACTTTTTGCTTTGGTTATGTTTTTCGAACTCATAAAAAACGACAATTGCATGATAAAAACCAATAAGGTATTTCAGTTTACGTGACCGCACAATTCTTTTGCGACTTTATTACCATAGGCACATAGACTCCGAACTAGTAGTATGTATTGGTAAAACTGTTAATTTCATACGCTCTATTGGTAATGCACGTGCCTCGTGCTCTTTTATCCAATCGATAAAACGAAGCGAAATGAAATAATGACTCTTGCTTCACTTTAATCATTATCAACATTCAAATTGCAAAGTTTGAAGGTTAAACCAATACGCAAATTTGCGGTTTTGAAATGACATTTAATTAGCCTTCACTGGTTCAAATAGTTTCAAGTTAACTATATCCTAAGGAATTCATGTATAATGAACGAACAGTTAAGTTTTTTTGTAGTATGATCTGATACTAATCGTAAGTATTTTTTTAGTGATGCAAAGTTCATGGTCGAAAGGATTTATGGAAGAGTTTATAGAAATCTATATTTTTTATACGACCGTAATAAAAGCTAAGCGTAAATTTGAACCGATTCTCTATGATATGCGGGTCTCGAATCCGTAATAATACATTTTTGAAGGAATATGTACATGCTTTTGTTGATGCCAAAAATGAGATATGAAGTTGCAAACTCGGGATGTTAAACAAGTCTTGTTTTTCTAAACGCAATGGTGATTGTGATTAGTAAAGAACTCAAAGGTTCCTTTGGAATTATCACTAACAATTTGATGATATCTTTGAGGTTTTGTTGCTAGTATTCACCAATACGCTTAATCAAATACACCTTCATAGCAACGGACGTTTACTAGGTGCTGTAAGTTTGGCAAATGCACTATATTTTTACGCTGGAGGCAGGGTTTGAGCGTTTTACCCGGTTTTCCCATTGCGAGCGTCCCGTAAAAAATAGTGCATTTACTAAACTTACACCACCTAGTAAATGTCCGTTGCTATGAAGGTCTACTTAATTAAGTGTATTGGCATTCACAATTGAAGCTGAATATGTGAAGTTGAAGAACGTTTATTTATCACAACAGTTTTTTTACAAACAAATGCAGAGCATACTTGAGGGAGTAGATATTCATACAAAAAATGAAATTTGCTTGTACACACATACGCTTTTTAACTCTAAGCATACTTCCAGTTGAGTGCAAGCAGAGATACTTTTGCTTTCGTGCAAAGAAACTAAAAAAAATGAGATTATTTTTGTACAGCTTATTCATAATAATTATTACAGGGTTTTATCACGAAACTTCATTTTCAGCACCATCAGCAATCTTCCGAGCTCTTATCACATTTTCCACAGTTTGTTCTTGCAAACCATTATGTTTGTGCTGCTCTGTTTGACTAAATTCTTCCTCATCATCCAAACTCTCTTCGTCGGCGTATCCAAAGTCCTCAGAGGATGACGAATTGGAGTCAGAGTCTTTGAAATCTTTGGCTTTACTGCGTCTTCGTCTTTTGCTTGAAAGATCTGGGGACGAATCTGGCAACAGGAGCTCCTCAAGTTCATCATCCGAATTATGTCGACGGACGCCAGGTTCAAAAAGTAGCTCAGCACTGATCCCATGTCCTTTTGGATCAACTCCTACCAGTCTAGCCATCTTTTCCAGTTCTCTTATCGTCAAGTTTACAAGATGTCTGGCTCCCTTATTCCCTTGAGGGATGACGCCCTTATCGACTGTCATGCCGATTCTTAATGTTTCTCTGTATGACAGGAAGGACACCGAAATACCTGGAATCAATAAAGCATAGGAACCACAGATTTTAACCTGGATTCGTTAAACAACATAAAAAATATAGAAATATAATTGCAAGGTCGAGAGTACAGTACCAGAATGCCCAACATTTGGTAACCAAAACATTGTTTCAATTAGAGGTTTATCCCAAATGCTGATAAATCGGTCTGGTCCAGGTAAATTTGAAAGTACAACAGTCGATTGTGTATTATAAATGAAAAACTTGGAGAACACGGTCGGGGCAACACCAATCAGTTGAGTTAAAAACAGGTTCACATGCGGTTCCGGGGAAATAGCAATGTCTTTTCCTGTCTTCTGAATGGCTGCGCACCGTACTCGTGGGTCGTTGCTTTTTGATTCCAGGGGATACAGAATAATACAAAATTTGTTGGTCATTTTGTCGTTAGGGTGATTTGGAGCGGGTGCAGGGATCAAGGCATTTATCTCTGGGGGCAACTTGCTTGAACCATGTTCCTAAAACAAACCAAAGACAGCCGAATTCAAAATCATCTTTAAATTCATGGTTTCAAAGCATTAAAAAATCCAAATTCTTGCCTGTTCCAAAATGTATGAACGCAGAGCTCCAGTAACAGCTCCAAAGAGTAAAGTGTTCATTCCAACGTTCATTTGTGTTTTGAGTTCCTTCAACCACTTCACGTTAACTTGCTCCGACCAAACAATGAACTTTTCTCCGGTAACTTTTGTCAACGCGTTGTGAAGTGGGTTGGAATCCTTTACATTCATTGTCTTGTAAAATCCCCGCGGACTGTGCCACAAAATGTAAAAGAAAGCAAAAACACGGTACCACCATGGCCATGGCTTGCCAGGATCTTTCACAGGAAGGGGTGTACTTCTCAGGATCCAGTCCAGCCATGTCTCTCATGATAAGCTTCATCAAGGAAAACCCATCTCCCATTCCATGATGAATCCTAATTACTAGTCCAAATTTGTCGGTAGTCTGTGTAGTTCCAACCTCCTTGTTGTACATGTATTTGGGGATTATGAGAATTTCCCAAGGTGCCCGTTTCTCCGCAAAAGGTTTGTTTGCAACTTCAGATAAAAGTTTCATCACATCAGTCTCAGTCATAATCTTATCTGGGTCAACTCCATCCATAACACGGACATGATGGTTCATATCAAACATTGCCGGTTTCCAGCAATAATACCCTCCAATTGTGTCCAAATATTGGAAAAACTTTCGAAATACGAGGTTTCCTTTGGTGTCTTTTCTGCTTACAGTCTTCTCGCATTTGGACCTGATATCTTCAAGGTCAGCAGGTCCCTGCAGGACTTTCAAAGACATGATGACTTGCTTCGACGTAGGTTCATCAATTGTTCCAATGATGTCATAACCATCAACAAGATCGGTGAGATGTCCCCAGCGGAGTCGCATATACAAGAGATTAGCCCACCTCCAAAATAACAGCGTTCCATAAGGCAGTCCGGCGAGGAAGAGCCACGTCGCTGTGAACACAAACAGGAAGGCATCCTCCAAGAACGTTTTGAAGGCGCTGAGATGCTTTTGCAAAGTTGCTAGGTACTTGTGAACTAATTTGGAATTAGCGATAATCCCATTCTTTTCCCGTTGGTCGGTAAGAATAGCTGTGAGGAGGGTAATCAGGGATGCTGTAGTGGCAGTGGTCAGAGTGGTTACAAACATGGAGAGGGTTGTCGTAGCTGCCACTTTTCCAGTGGAAGATTCCCGTTTGGAATTGCAAGTCATTTTGGGTTTGAGTTTTAGTCTCACTCGCTTCGTTAGCAGAGGTCGAGCATTACACCGCCAGACAACAACCGAGCCAGGTTGTCCAGATAAATTGTTCAGTTCCTTAAGGTCCGTCCCTCAAAAAGTCTTCTTGTGCTTTAATACCCACTTGTACTTCCTGTAATTACAAAAGAACAAAGTATAAATTTCTGATTAAACATTCAAATACTTACAAGCTTAAGAGTTAGTAGTGCGTAAAATATGTGGAAAAAGTCTTCTTGTGCTTTAATACCCACTTGTACTTCCTGTAATTACAAAAGAACAAAGTATAAATTTCTGATTAAACATTCAAATACTTACAAGCTTAAGAGTTAGTAGTGCGTATAATATGTGGATTGGTTGACCGTTTAAAATTAGCTTGTGCTCTTCACGTTATTTATGAAATAAATTTTTAAACATATTCCGTATTTCATTTACTTGAAACACGAATATGCACAAAAAACTGCTATAGCCACTTTAAAAAAACAGGTAATAGGAATATATTCATTGAAGGAAGTGCTCAGTAAGATGAGTCGTGATTGAATGAATACGGATACTATTCCACCAGTTTAATCCTTGGGATTTGTTAAACTAAGACTAATTAAACCTAAAATCATGCAATCGTAAAGATTTCTAACTATGATGACGAGTATAATATAGATTTTAGCTCATGCACATTTTCAATGTCACCATAATTGCTATTCGCGATGTGCGAAACCCTTAGTGGCACTATTATTACGTAGATGTATAAACAACTTAGCAACAAAGAGTTTATCATACTTTCAGGATCGTCTGTTCTGTTCATTTTTACGGTCATTTTTTCATGTGATTAACTAGTTCTTCTAACGCTAGTTAGTAAAACAAGTTCATGTATGCACATACTGCGTCTGTCCTCTTGACACTGAGGTAGATCAAGGTTTTAAGCAAAATAGTGACTCGTGGGTACACAATAGCTAAACAGGACGCACATAAAACATTATAGTTTTAGAGGAGTTTGAGAGTGAAAAATGTCTTATGACATGACACATTTACTAGTTCATTTTGAAACTTGAACTTGCAGGTACGATTTTAATAATCACAATTACACACACTATATGAGCAGTCCACTTCTTTTGGCTTCCTGGAAACCTTTTCAAAAATCTTCCAGCAGGAGCCACACATTTTGTCGGGAAGCGATATGTATGCGTTAAGTTCGAAGATTAGTTGAGCTTCTTATCACCAGTACATTTCTGGTTGACGCAGGAATAAAATGCAATTTGATGCATCAACGACCATATGAACAAGTGACCAGATTCCCTGCTTATGAACCCTCGAAATGGTAACGTAGTGATAAGCGAAATGAGTTTAACTGTCTGGCTAAATAGCGCAAGCGTAGTAAACTTTACAGCTTATAACGTAGCGTTAAGGGATGGTGCTCATCCATGAAATTCCTGCCAGGTCACGCCACCTTCATTTGGGCTATATGTAAACCGACAGGCAACAGGCTAAAGTCTCGACATCTTGACACGGCAGGAAAACACTTAAACCAAGCGACAATGTTTGTAGTAACAAGCGCAAAATGATGCTTCCCTGAAAACAACTATGCAAAAGTAGTACCCACACAACCCAATCGAACTAACAAATTGCAACCAATGACCATATAGCTTTTTTGGCTAATGTTGCTTTCGACACTAAAACCTGGATAACTTACTTTGATTGCAAGTTTAGATATCACGTCTAAATGATTCCAACAGAGCCTTACTNCACGTCTAAATGATTCCAACAGAGCCTTACTTCATTAAGCAAGTGCAGTGTTTGCACTATCACTTCGTTCCTGAGGGCTCATGCTGATGTCATAAGCAAAACTGAAGCAAATTTAAAACAGTTAACAAAATAATGTATCATTATGATATAAACCATTTGCGTGCTATGAAACGAAACAATCAAACAATGTATTCAAATGAATCTATTAAAACTGTCCCACCAGAAACAACTCCAAGTTTTTCTTGTCTTGACGAAATGAAAACTGTGCATTGAACTGGTCTTTGAATTCTGTGCACAACTGTGTGGAGACCTGTACAACAATGACGAGTAGAACTAATCTTCAATTTCGCAAATCAAATGTAATTTTCCTCGCAGAAACTTTCAAAGAGTTTTGTACTACCCTGGGTTGTGAGTTTTAGTAAGTTATGTATTCCACATTATGTCTCGTGTTGTAAGAAACGTCATCCAACTTCATTTGTGCGACGAACAATGCGATATCAATGTTTTTGTCATTTGCATAAAAAATGTAAAATGTTGCGTGTTCCAGTGTTTTGAAACTTGACATCTATGAAGGTGACCTTTACGAAATTACACTATTACGTTTAGATACAAATCTTATCTCCTACGTGATGGCTTAGTGAGTGCCGCTGTGTGAATAATTCAAAAGAAAAAATCAGACACAAAACAAAAACTAGCATAAACTCAATGATGGAGTTTACCCTCTTAAATTTTGGTGTCGTGCAAAAGTTCATTTCAGGAGAAAACATTTGATGAATGAAATAGATTAGTTGGTTGATACTCTTCAAATCATATCACATCCAGCGTACATAGCAGAACACATAACAATATCAATGTCTTGGTCGATGACATTGACCACAAACAAAGTCGGCAGCTATTAGATTTTCGCAACTTCTTTTTAGGGAGGCATGCAATTATTTTATTTTTGCACAATATTTTGATGAAAATTACAAGTTCAAGATTAATTAAACGCTATACCTACCGAGCACTAGTGATTAGAGCTTTTTGGTTTAGATAATGCTCGCATTTTTTATATGTTCTATATGGATTGAGAAATGTTTTATGCAGTTTAGGATGATTCGTTAACATGCACATTTTTTGCTATTGTGACGAAATGAATTTTGGTGCAAGCTCCATTGTTTACCTTTGATAGCGAATGATCAAGACCTTGATTTAAGGCATCCACAGTTATGCAACGCCCTACAAGTTCATTGATCACTTTCTTCTATAAACAGTGTCGTTTTTTCTATAATTGTCAATTGTGAGTTCTATATGTGCCGCATGAAATAGATAAGCCAAGCCGTAGTATGTAGCAGTAATGGCATTGTTTCAAAATATTTTTGACGTGTTCAAAAAATACAAGCGCTATGCAATGGATTTAAAAATTGCGAAACTCATTTTTGATTAGTAGCGGATCGCAATGCGGTAAAAACCGTATCTAATTTGCGAGATAAATGCAAAATGCTTTCATAATTCTCATTTTCTACTTTAATTTCTCTTAATTTTGCTTCTGTTTTGCTCATAAACTAAATCTTTCAGCTCTGTATACTTTACGCGAGACTATTTTTAAAGGAGAGTGGAAAAGTAGATCAAATCGACAAGAAAATTAGAAGTGATCATTGCAGTCAAAAGAAATGAAAAATATGTGTCGTTTCCTACGAGCCACCTTACGTGTTATTATTTTTATTTTTGTCGAATCTTTTACTCATGCTCAGAGACGACTACAGGGAAACTCAAAACTCGCAATGGTCAGGTACTGTACATCGATGAAAAGGAGCTTTACATTTTTAATGGATGTAGAAACTCATATTTGCAGGATAAGAAACTGTAAGTGTCTTGTCGTCACACTTCTTTGAAAACGATGATGGAGCCTGTCGCGAATAAATTGTTATCTCTTCCTACATTAAAAATCTACGTTTTCTGTATGTAATTTAATGTACATGCATAAAACACACTTTCTTCAAATAAAGACAAAACAGAGTACGTATTATGTAAGGGGATATTTTTTGCGAACTATTTGACTGGCGACATGACATATTTTTGAAATCATACACGCGGACATGGTGCGAATTAAATAATCCATCCGTAATCTAATTTCTGTACATTATATTTTATTACGTGTTTTGCCTAATGGACTATTTAGGCTCAGTCCTACTATAGATGCGTCCAAAGTTTCAAATGTAAAATGACAAGTAAATTTCTGAAGTTGCTAAATTGCATGCCATATGCACATAATATTGCAACTTACAACATCGCTTTCAAACAGCATTGTTCGTAGATGATTTAGCGCAGAGAGTTAGTTGCAAACGAGAGGCTTGCAATGCATGCGGCAAAAAGAATGACTGCTGCAGTAATCTTAGAAGATTTAATAGCGACAGTTAGTGATTGATCTCTAGCAGTGCAAATAATTAGCATATGGCAAAGGTAACGTCTTCCACAAATGAAATGTTAAGGTAAATTGACTGAACGCTAAATAAGCAGCTTGCTCGACCAGAAGAGTTAACCTTAGCAGATTTATTGCACACAACTAGACGAACGAGAGGATTCTAAAATGTTTTATGTGATTTTAACTTGCACGACTGCGGCTATGAGTGAGAACTTTTGAAATATCTAAACGATCTGTACAAAACGCCTCTGAAATCAATTAATGCAGAATACATTCACATTGTTATTGGTCAACTGAAAAAAAACCACAAAGGAGCTATAGTAGTAAAAAGAGCTGCATGCAATTTTTTCTGCCATCCTGAGCCCCTTGCCTGTCTTGCTTGTTGTACTACACGAGATTCAAGCTATTCTATCCGCAAGACTTTAATTGAAGTTTGCACCACTGTCAAAATGAATTCGATGAATTGGTGGAATAGCGCCTACTTTCAATCAAATTCCTACGAAGCCACAATGCGTTGTTAACTCTGTCATATTCTCTTTTCATCAGCGCAGGTACCTAGGCATATGGAATTTCAAGAACCAGTGCCGGCTCATGCGACTCTCCTTTAATTTTGCAACAAAAACGTAATGATTTGATTGATGATACGTGATAAATTGAAGCTTCCATTCTTCAATGAGACAAAGACAAAAAATACTAATGTAATACCTTCAAAATTAAATTGTTACATAACTTGTGGATAAATCAAAGACTATGTTTAGCAGCTTAAACCGCACCTGTTGCGCAATATAAATGTGCATTTACAAAAAAAAAAAGAAAAAGAAAAATAGAATGATATAGTTCGAAAATGTTTGTTGCTTACCGTAAGAACAATTCCATGTAAAGGTCAGTTACACAATTTGAAGGAATTCTCGATACGTCCAGAGCGCCCTTGATTGAAAAAAGTTGCCACTCTCCGCAATGCGATTCTCCACGCACGCACACAACAAAACTGAAACGACAAACCACAATTAAAAATATATTTAAAGCCTTTCTGGCTCTTTTTGTCGTAAAAAAATATAATAGTAGCTGGAGCCAAACAATTAAAACTTTTAACTATGATAACCTTGATTATCAGGAGGTGAAGCAATTTTTATATTGTGTAAGCAATGCAACCGTAAACTTGCACTTGAATCCAACTTGATTTGCAAAAGATTAGTTGAGGTAGCTCCAATAGAAGCATTCTCAATGCGTCTAAGCGCAAGCAACAATTGAGCCCAAGACACCAAAAGGCTCCTTGCCAAAAACTGTCTTCAGCCTAAAACACAAGTATTGAGGATAGTATTATATCTGGGAGTGGACAATGTACAAAATGAATTGCAATTTGGGGCTACTGTGATAAACAAGAAAATGCAGCGTCTTCAAAAGATTCTAATGAACACTAAACAACGCGTGCGACCCTGTCCTGACTTAGTAAAAAATGACCTGCTAAATGAGCACTACGCGTAGTATATAAAACACAATAGGGATTTTCGCCAAAGACAAGTTTTTGCACGGAGTTACTTGGTCGCTTCAATAAGTCTCGATTAAGACACAGTATTAGGTATAGGGTCTGAAGAGGATGCACAAAACTGAACAACATCTACAAGCAGGTCCTGTGTGTTCCTTTAAGTCCACTTTGTAACATGTGTGATTATTTGCTATTGCAGGTAACATCCACTTGCGAAATTCCTCGCAGCGAGAAGATATACAGTGAGTTTTCTACATTTTGAGATTATAACACACAAAAATCGTCACAGGTTGAAGCATATACATATGTGGCTAATTTAGCACAGAACAAAATTTCAACTTGAAACGTGATTTAACAACGATGTGCGAAGTAAACACGAAATCACAGGTGAACGTTTAAACATTGTTTTACTTTTTATAAGAAACCCATATATGCAAATTGGCTGTTATGAATTGGGGATGCAGAGGATGGCATAATTGTATGAGCACACTAAAATATCGAAAACATAACACACATTTTGTTTTTGATTTTGCAAACGTCTTGAACGGGTTTAGGCCTAGAGTTAGGCAATTTTATTTTGTTTGTGTGGAAGTCACTTTAACAGTTGAGTGGGTTTAGAAGGACTGCTAATGTGTGGTAACTGCATACAGGGTTTTGCGTGTTAGTGTTAATATTTTCATGCCAATTGGTCGTGTTTTCGCGAAAATACTGGAAGTCTAACATTAATTGCGATCTTGACAGAGACTCTTCTATAGATATCATGGTCGGCAACAAATCCAGTACGGTCATCGTACTGAGATCTGGCAAAACACACAGTGGACACTTAACATGTAATCAATCAATATTATCCAGTAAAAACTACAACAACTTTCATGCAGCTTATGTAATCTGACGAAAACGTGTCTTTAGCGTCTGCAACTTCGTAATGAACCCAAACAGGCCGTTGGACGATAATATTACAAAAAATGATATGCGAAATGAAGCGATACTGAGAAGAATAAGTTGTCATCCACTGTCGTCAGGGTTGCAATGATAACAAGATGGTGACCGCGACCAATGGCAATGCCAACTGGTCAGTTTGCAGCAATGCAATTAAACTGCCTAATAAATGTCTTGCAGAGAGTTTTGCATTCGCTCCCAAATGAAATCGAAAAAAATTCCACCGCATACTTAATGATATGAGCTTTCCGTCCATACAAACTACAAACTTAGACTTTGACTATTCTCACTTTAATTGTATGCATCAGTTGTTATCAACAAACAATCACCATCACACATTAGACAACCTCTTCCCTAACGCCAAGCTCCATTTCTTTGTTTCAAATGTGATATTATCCAAGCAGGATGTATACTATAGTCTTCACTTTCAGGATTTTGGCTGTTATACATCCGACCCAAGCAATATTTAAAAATTTGACATATCCTTACGTTAAAGAGGTTTTGGTATAAACAGAAAGGGACTTGTTTTAATTAGTACCAAAATTATTCGCACAACTGTGCGTATGATATGGATTTGGCAATGTTTGAATGTTTGTCTGCTTCAAGGCCTTTGACAATTACATAGGACATAGACACTTAGGACAATGCTTAGTGGACATTAATATTTGCGACTGAAGGCCTTCGTCTAAAACTACGCACACTTCCCTTCGGCTACATTTAAACTTATGCATAAAACTTAACAGTGGCTTACGACGAGGAAAAACTAATGAAATTGCCAAATGTATTGAAAACTATTTTGCAATTTCTGTTAGTACAACGTTATATTGAATCATGGTTCGGATTCTTCCTCGAATTTTATGTTGAATGTTCAGCGTGCAATTAATTATTTCAAGAATGCATGTATGTGTGCGCATATTTTGCTACCCACATAATTTGATGGCGTTTTCTCAAAACTTACTTCGCTCTTTAATAGTAAAACCTTAAAACGACTAGTTGCCGTAAGAAAACATTTTCTTTTGCCCATCCGTTTCGGCTTGTTTAACAAATCACACGCATATGCTTATTCTCCGAGTCAAATGATTTCAGAATGACTATGATTATGATTGCCAAAAGGTGTAAGAGAATATAATCTGAGACATCGAAACTTCCTCGTATTTAATCAAATATGCAGTGGAAAGTTCAGATTTTTTATATTTAAAAAAAAATAAAAACAATATATGTAACCAATTTTAATATCACATATGAAACACACTTCTAGATCACTCTAAATACTCTGGATTTTGGAAAGCTAATTATAATATGGTTGATAATTTTTTCATGCTTTCGGAAACTTTGTAATTTCTTGTTTTCCCTGATTTTATCGCATCTTTGCAGTTTATCATTTTGTCAAATATAAGAAATAAATACATAAGAAAAATTTAAACCCAACGGTTACGATAATTTGCGAAGCATTGCGAAAACTGATATCAGGCCTTACGTTATTAAAGATTTCTCTAATAAGGTTTTAAGGAAGCGAACTATACGAACACATTTAGGTACGTTACACGCTTTAGTTGTCACCAAATCTACTTTAAACTGTTCAGTGTACCTCATAAAAACTTACTAATGTTTGTGATATATTCCATATTTGGTTCAATGTTCAAACCAGTTCATTATTACAATGAACTACATGTATGACAGCCTGTAAAGACATTTCTGATTCCAAATGATGCTAGATTTTTAAATGTCGTCTTCTATTAAAAAATACTTTTAATCATATTATTTTGTCAGAATCCTTTAAATTCGACATTCCTTCAAACTCATTGTGTGAAGTTACCGATGCGTCAAAGGGCGCATAAGCTACTACGTGGCTTTTATTTAGGTGGGTGGGTGCAGGATCGAATAGCTTGCGTCCATGTTTATTTCACCGGATGAATCACAAAATTACATGCCATCTCCAGTATGTCAGTCAATTAGTTAACAGCCAGTGTTATATTTTAAGGTTGGACTATTATTTGACTATTTTTTAAAACGTTCTTGGTATCATGCCTGTTTCCTTTCCAAATCAACGGGACGCCATACTCTTAGGATTTCCGGTGTTATGAGACGAGCAGCCAGTTCTCATTATTACATGTAATTCAACTAAGGAAGCGATTCTTCATTACTGAGTATCATGAAGGTATCATTCACTGTTGACGCCTGGCATTCTTGTGACTTGCAATCATTGAATTACTACACGTTCTCGGATTTCATTTTATTGTTGTTTCATTTTTAATATGATTTGATGGCTTGATGTACTTGTTTATTATTCTT
>JAAXOA010000738.1:0-20124 GCA_036561885.1 Salina celebensis
TAGCCATGAACGTGTTTATAGCTTATCAAGTGGTGTAGAACAAATTACTCTTGGACTACATATAATTAGAGGAGATAACATGTGAGTGAGCTTGAGCTACAAGCTTGTAGTAGTTGTTCTTTTCATCTTCAGATTGTTTTAAGCTTGCTCGATACCTAATAGTTATATATTTGGTGTTATTTTCAGTGCTGTAATTGGAGAACTGGACGAAGATGTTGATGCTAGATTGGACATGACTGCATTAAAAGCGGAACAACTAAATCCTATTGTTCATTAAATTGTACATGCAGCATGATTGTATTTAAAATTAACTAACTAAAGCCATTAGTTGTTAAAGCTGGTTTCTTCGTTCTCTTTCAATTTGCTGGTATTGTTATTTTTTATACGAAACGAATAAAGATTTAAAACCAATTCCGCAATTTAGTGAAAGCTGCTGAACGATAGATCTTTTTTAGAATTTTCAATGTTCTCGTGTAACTTTAACCACCGGCACTTTCCACCAGAAAGTTCTAAATACTACTAGTAGGTTCCTCATTACTGTGACAATTAAGGTTTCTAAAAGCGAATCAGGCTCATGTTTAATGTCGGTAGTCGCAAAATTTGTGTTTGTGTCCATCGGCTGGATGTAATGGAATTGGACAATGGCCCAAAAACAGAAATATGAATGATAAGTCCAAATAAGGTAAATTAATATTCACAATATACGACAACATTGTGCTTAAACACAAAATTTTTTTCAGTCTGATATTGATGATCTATAATTTTAATTCAAAGCATGAGAAGAGATGAGAAGATTATGGAG
Organism: Salina celebensis; assembly: GCA_036561885.1. NCBI lineage: Eukaryota > Metazoa > Arthropoda > Collembola > Entomobryomorpha > Paronellidae > Salina > Salina celebensis. The sequence continues at coordinate 803 of JAAXOA010000738.1, forward strand.
AAAGTATTTGGTTGTTTTTCATATTACGCAACTTTCCCTTTTTACGTTTTTTGAGTTTCGTTTCAACCCATGCATAGGTACTTACAAGTGCTAGTGGCATAATATTTGGAGCCAGAGAGAGGTTTTATAATTGACTGTGGTGTGGTGTATCTTGAGAACTCTCTAAATAAATCCTTTACATATTCAGACTTCTAAAAAACCATCTCTTTGCCAACGAACCTTATCTTTTAGCTAAAATTTACAAGTTTTTGCGGAATTGGATGATGATGAAATGATGATATGGTATGCATGTCTAACTTGATCCTGCCACATCAATCATATTTCGTGATTCATTTTGCCTACATATTCTACATGAGACCGCATATCTATTATACAGATATTATAGAGAGAATTTTTAATTCTAAAATTTAAATATCTGCGAGTCACAAATTCAACTTCGATAAGTATGGAACTTACATTAAAATACATACATAAAGGTGGGCAGGTGTCTTTCCAACCAGAAAGGAATCCCCATAGTTTAAGGGAAGCTTTCATTTATATCTATAAATGATATAAATATGATATAGATATAAATGAAAGCTTCCCTTATACTATGAGGAATCCCCGCTGAAATTTTTGGTACCTGCAGGAATCTGTTATAATCTTGCTGGTTTTCCATAATTTCCATGTATGAATTGGGAAGCATTCCACTTTTTTTGAAAATGTTAGGAAAGTAAAGGTATTCATTGTATACTTTCTTTCTTTGTTGTCGAGCAGTAACAGGGCGTACCTCCAGTCACTTTTGATTGAGCAGCGCTCATTCCCATTTCCTTTTTTTGCCCAATAAGTTAGTATCTAGGTGCACTGTATTCGCATGTCCAGAGCAAAAACATTCTTCTTTAGTGAAAATAGGCTTTCACTTCAGAACTTTCTCTCCGACTATATAAAGAAAGTGTAAAAAAATCAATGAAATTGTAGCAAAGACGAATATATGACCACAGTGACCGTGACGCATTTTTATTGAGCCTTCAATCAAGGAGTAGCTAATATAAGATGCCTTCAATGGTAGATGTTTCCTGGACGTGTGATGATTCCGTTGTTGACTCGCTGACAGAACAAGCTGCTAAAATATTGGCTTCTTTGATTACAGCAATAAAGAAAAGCAATTTAGTCAGAATGCTAAAAGTATTATGTATGCCCATAGATTCATACATGTCGATAGAGCCAACTCAGTCTGTGTTCCTATAAGTTCAGTAAAGTCCATCAAAATATACTTTTATCATTTACTGTCAAAATTTATGTGTAACAAAGAATCATATCACAGTAAGTACCTTTTACTAGTGACTCAGCAACATTTTCATTTCATAAAGTTGGAACGTAAAACTAATGCTAATGTACATACGTATGTTTATAGAGAGTCTCTATTAGAGACACCATATCAAAGTATCCGTGAAATTCAAATTTGATTTTAAATTGAAGAGAACGCCATATTGAACCAAACGTTGTTTTGACGTTTCCGATTCCGAAATCCGAATGCGGTAAAGGTAGTAAACAAAGTTACTATGGTGGAAAGAAAAAAGTTTAAAAGGTCAAAATCAGTTTCTGCAAACTACTATATAATTTATATCAATTACTTTGTATAGGATAAATGCGGATTGAAACAAAAACTGGATCTCCAAAGTTGTGTGTGATTGCGTCCTTTCAATTTGGAAATGGTTGACCGCGCACCTAACATACTTTTAACCTGTTTGGTAAAATCACAAGCGAATAGATCGAACTAGCTTCCAAAGTTTCACGGATCCATTTGTTGGAAATAAAAGGGCATTTACAAACACTAACCACTATCCGTTGCCAATTTTTGCAACTTTCCTTCATTGGAGGCTATGGCTAGAGTTAACCTGTCCTGGTGAATAGGTGATAGTTTTGTCGCTACACTCATCGTTTAGTCATCAAAATGTTTTTTTCCTTGGTCCGGCATGACACAGTCATAAAAATAAAGACGAAACGCTGCACTGAAGAAAACAGAAAGAGAAAGCAGGACTCTGCAAATAAAAGAACAAATTGAGAGTAATTTGGGTGCGAGAAAATGGGTTGCTTTTTTGTTAAACCGATACGGACCCACGTTTTTTATGTCCAGCCCAGTTTAACGCTTTTCAAGAAGCAGCAGACAAAAAGTGATAGGATAAAGGAAAAGAATTATATGTTCTACGGACCTTTTTAATGCTTTCCTTCCTTCTGAAGGAAAGTCTACTCACCATAAAAAAAGTATAACAGTGTACTCCAGCCAGGCTATAATTTGTTTCTAACTATACACTGTATTATCAGTTGTCACATTTTGCGGTAAAGGCAACGCCGAAAACATGCTCACATAAAACCTACCTTCAGAGTTGCTTTCACCATTTTAATTACTGCGGGATTTCAAATGGTTACACGTTGGTCTGCTTTTGTATGGATTTTCCCTGGTTGGAAACAGCTTTCTTTAGACAAGCTTGCGAATTTAGGTACTCTACTAGTTCTTCACTAAACTAGCTTCTTCATTCCTTAATAATATCCCCATTATTGTCCGTGTGTACAATGTGTACACTTTCCAAAGTTAGAACTTTCTCCTTTTTTACTCGCACTTGACTTGTTTGCCGGCAAGTAAAAGAAAAACGCAATAGGTGTATTGTAGTAAAGAAGGCATAACAATGAAAATGGTCCCATAGAGAATGGTTTCTGGTAGAATTTGAATTTTGTGTAGAATTCTTTTTTCTCTTTAGATTGTATTAGAAACTGTCTCTTGTTGAAACAAGTGAGAGCTGAGGAAAACCACAAGGAAAAATGATACTAGGAACAATATTATATTTTAGATTGGATCCGGATGGTGATGAAAGCAGAAAAACTAGCACAGTTTTACATGTTTCATTAGATTCTAGTTTGATGGCATACTGGGAGAAAACCATGAAGGCCAGTGAACGAAAGAAAGAAAAAAGCTGAACCTAATGCGAACAAGTTTTTTGCCTTAAGGACGGAAAAATTGAAAAGTTGAAGAAAATAGGGAAGAAGCCTAAGTCGTCGATGAAAATGAGCTCTTTTGGGAGTTGACGAGCTGTAGGGATTCTCTCGTAGGGAAAATTTATCCACACACAGAGACATCAAAGCACAATTACGAGAAAATGAAAACTACAAACAATAAGGGGGAGATTCAAGATGGATCATAATGAAAGAAAGATTCTCCTAGTAACTTTTGTAATGTAAAACGGAAACTGAGAAAATTCGGCTTCAATTGCGAAACCACTTTTCTTATTTCGACCTACTTCGCAATACTTGCTACAATCAAGTATTAATTAGGAAAAACCGTGTTACCACGTTGAGAAAGTGGTTCCATTCTTGTAGAGTGGACAAACCTTTAAGTTGGTGATGAAATATTTACTTGCGATTTATTTTGTCATCTTTTCTAACTATGTGACCTTTACAATAAACCTCGTTGTAGGTCAGTTTGATGATCCTGGAAACAAAGAAATGAGGAAAATATGTTATAAATCGCAATGTGATTTTGTGCATTAAAATTTAAAAATGTGAAAATCAAAAGTTGCAAAGTTTCTAACATAAAACTAAATTACAAAACCACAGAGAAACCGGTAAAATTTACAAGCTATGGTTTTCAAGCAAAAACAGCTTTTTCATTTCTCGTCTAATCAAAGAAAGTTCGTTAGTTTTTTCTTGAATATTATGGTAAAAGAAACATTCGCAAAAATTTTGGTCCCTTTCAAACTCCAAGAACATTCAGAGACCAAATTCTTGCAACAGTAATTCCTCCTCCCAATATGCCTAAGCTCTCGTGAAAATGAAGTGCTTAACATAGTAAAACTAAAACTTGAAAACTACCATCTCCTCTGTAAAAAATTTCGTGGGAAACCCATTCCCGAGTCAGCCACGTGAATGATATTGCGTCACGTAATGTATTGTGCGGAATAAGCAAAATAATCTTTACTATGACAATGAACATAGAAAGTTACACAAAAAGTTGGAAAATCGGTTTTCTCCAGAATTACAAAGAAAAATCATTATATTTTGTTAGCATATGGTTTGAATATAAATAGAGGAATTGTGAATTTGTTATAGTTATAGTAATAAAAGCAGAAGAGAAATCAAGCAATAATTAAAAAGTGTGGGCAAGGAGAATATTATACCAGCGGGGAAGGTTATACGTGCTCTTCAATGGCAAGTCACCCGCAAATAATATTTACTAGAATCTTTCCTTTGCCAAATATTAATTTCTTCCAAAACACTGTTGAAATACTTTTAGTCTTCGAAAGGATTTTCTGACGCATATAATTCAACTCCATAGAAATATGCTGTTTGTTAGTCTAAAGAACTATGCATAGGCATATACGAAAACCGGGATTAAATTATTCTTGCTTCGAAAACACAATCGAATTTTAATTTTTGTTTGACAAAGTTTAAAAACTTTGTAACGTTTCGAGATAGGCTCTTTCTTACAAGCTGGGACGATAAGGGTGCCTTTTTTATGTCTACTAATCTGTATCGTGAAATTCGTGAATTAGGAATGAGGAAAGTGATACTATATGTGATATGGTATAATTTCATGTTTCATAACTTTACATTTGTTGCTTTAGCAACAGCTAACAGTTGTGTCAATGAAAATGGCGAACCCGAAAATGTGTTGAAAAATATGTAGCTATGGCTAGAGAGAGCTCGGAACTAGGCATTAGTCATATATATCATGTTATCAAGAAAAACCTTATGATATGACATAGAACATGGGAAAATTTCGTACGGAATATTTTAGTTTGATGATGTTTGCAAATACATCATAAAATATGCTCCTTAAATGCCAGGGGCGTCAGGCCAAAATGACGGTAAGTGGTCATTTCTCGATTTACGTCTCTACATTTTTAAATTTAAAAAATCTTGGATTATGGCATTTGAAAGAAAAAGTTTATTTCTTCTTCCACAAAGCCATTGCCATTACTGAAGAGCTTCAATGCAATTTTGCACTTACCGGGATTTTTTGCGAACTACAGTTCGTTCTTAATTTTTAATAATATAATGTTGAATGTATAAATCTAGAATTCATTAATGTATATATGCTACAGTGCCAAAGAAGGTTAAGTACCGTTTTGTTTTGGCTCACTACTTCTCGCCCAAGTGTTCATGCATAAAAAACGGCCTCCACTTCCGTTTTTTCGCACACACTCAGGGAAAACCAATAACATTATGTGTCACAGAGAGCTCTGCAAGTGCCACTTCCTCTTCTTTACACGTACTCTTTTCACAATTCCTTGCTTGTGTATTTGGAAATAGGGCAGTGGAATGTGGGATATATCCTGGAAACAATGTCATCCGTAAATACCCCAGTTGCCGCTCTGAAATAAACATGAGTTTCATGTTCTTTCCTACGGTCATCTTCGACTTATCGCAAAAAAAAACACAGATAATTTTCAGTTTTACCTTCTGTCAAGACAAGAATTACACTGAAGTACTGCAGTCTTGTGACAGTGACAGTCCTGGTCGGTGCTTCCTGTTCCAAAATGTTGATGCTGTTCATGCGGCAAAAGTCCTAAGTACTTGGAGATATTGTACTGACACCCTGAAGGAGGAAACATTTTGCTCTACTTTTATTTGAATGGACATTCAGGCTCATTTTAAGTGTGACGAGAAGGTAAACCCAATTTTGGCTGACACTCCAAAAGGAAGGAGGGAGATAAGGTGAACATGTAGACAACGAAAGAAAAAACTTTCAGGGTGACGGGACGTAATGCAGGAAACGGCTTGCATGTAATTTAATAGAATCAAGGTGATGTTCCGTTAAAAAAGAAAGTTCTGAATAAAGGGTTCTTATAACCATGTGATTTTTTCAGCTTATAAAGACAGTTCAGTCAGGAGATTGTAGAAAGGATTTTTTTTTTTAATTTGCGGATGATGTATCAAGAAAGTGTCTCGTATAAGCTTGTCCTATATAACGTCAAATGTACAAGATATTCATCACTGATTTTCTTATTTTGTGTTTTGTGTTTAATTTACTACTAGTTTGATTTTGTAAAAGATGTCAAACGCGAAATATATGTTTTTTTGAAACCATTATTCCAACTCACACTTTGCCACTTATAAATTTGTACGTTTGGAAAAATTGACGTACTGTTTGAGGAAAAAAATACTCGTAAATGTTCGTAGGTTTTAGCCATTGAAAATATTTCAACATATAAATACACAATAGGGATGCTTTCTCTAAACCTGGTAGACTTATGACTTTGTTTATGAGGTTAGAGAGAAAGTGGTCTCTAAAGTTGTAAAACGTACTGGATTGTTTATGATGCAAAAAAACTAGTTTACAAAGCATAAATCAACGCAAGTAGCACAAAAAGGTTTTACAAGTCGATTATATTTCAAATGTGTATGTACCACATGTACTATTTGAGGCCTGGAATACACAGCTTGAGGAAAACGATGAGAAAACATGAAATGTTTCACAAAAATGTGTAAAAACAGTTCCTTAAAACTGAAAGTGCTCATTTATATAATATTTAATGTACTTTGCCAAACAAGCTTTGACAAGGATGATGTACTATTTTTTATTCAGTTCTTTCACTTCCGATATTACCCAAGTGGAACTGTGTGTATAAATTTTTGAAAAGTAAAAACATCTTACCCGCTAATACAGACTTCTGTAGCCGTTCCATAATTCAAATGATAAATTAAAATTCAATTCAGCTTTCCATGCAAAGATGCGTTGTAGACATGTAGTGCGCAGAAAGGGATATTGATTAATACTTGGCAGAAAAAACCTCTTCCACTGGCGTACTTAGCATCATTCTATGCAACAATGCATTAGAATTTGATCATGAAAAATGCAAGCGATTACTTCAATATATCTATCTTGAATACGAAACAGTTGCAAAAAGATACTTTTTTCATGAGCAAAATCAGAATTAAATCAATAATATTGCGAACTCCGAAAAAATTAAACAGCTATATTTCTTGTGCAGTGGAGAAAGTTATCTGTACAGTTTGATACTTTACTTCCAAAAATTGATAAGTAAAACCTTTTGTTTTGCGTTTGCGAGTGTGTCTGTATGTATGAAAGATTTGGTTTATCCTACTTTACCACCATGCAATTCTTACCATTTTACTGAACAAAAGATGTATTGCCTCGCCTATCAACTATGGAATTTTGTTGTTTTTGCCGTTTATGAAGAAATATATGAGACGGGCTAACGAGCCGTGAGCATTTCCACACTCCAGTTATTCCAATAATACGACAAAACGCGTATATATTCGTAGTCGAAGTATTCTTACTATTCCTAAGTTGTTTTTTTTATGTGGAGAAAACTTTCATAAACTGCCTTCACACAAAAGTAACGTTAAAACTTACGAAGCTGCCACATGCAGTTGTAAATCCCTTAGTATTTACTCATCCATGTACCAACAAGCAATTCATTGTATATCAGAAAGCATTTCAGAACATTAAAAATATGGGTAACATGACGGACATTGCTTCTTACTCATGGAAACGTCCCGGATTAGTAATTAGGTATGGTATACGTATGTTCATAATCATAACGATAAGACAAAGATTGTTCTGACGCAATGTGGCTGGACTGGACAGGATTGATACTAACCGGTGAGGTTTGCTCGCTTTGATGCAGTTCTGTCACATATTTTATATTAATGATCTTGCAACTTCCAATGACTTTAACTGGTGGAACAAGCAACAATTTCGTTAAAATACTTGTGTACAAGTCAAGCGTTTGTTACAATATGATTGTATTACGTAGTGACCTAACGATCATGGAATCATGTTCCATGTTTTCATAGTTAAAAAGTACGATTGTGTAATTCTTAAGTTTGGTTCGTGCCGAGCGCTGGATTTAGTTGTAGACTTTCATGTATTTTTCGAATAGAATAAATACGAAACTTATTTTTCATAACTCTAATGAGAGGCCTTTCTTCACTACTTTATCTGACATTTTCCCATGATTAGAGTAAAGTTTCAAACTATTCTTGGTCAAGATACTCCGTGAAATGTTATGCATATGTTTTTATGGCTGATCTGTCCGTCCTTTCTGATTTTGGCAGGATTTGTTCTTTACCCGCTGTAGTAGGGGTATGCGTTTCAGAGTTTTTAGTTAAACGTAACCATAGCATTCAGTTAAAGTTTCATAAAGAAAACTAGTTAGTTTTCCAGATGAAACGTAAGGATGGAACGAAAATCGTTTTAATGTGTTTATACCTAACAAACACAAAACTGCTTTTGCAAGTATCTTTCTTATTATTACTTTAATAAATGGAGAAAGTAACTTTCTCTCATAGTCAATAATTCTTTTATGACATATGAAGTCCTGTTGAGTGAGTATAGGTATTTGCAGTACAGTACACTATTTGGGTATACATCATCAAAATAACTCATGTCGCTGTATAATATTAAAATAGGCAACAAGAACAAGAGATAGGGAAGATCGTCTTGATGGATAAACAGAAATACTCACAAACTAGTTCCTAGCAGTATAAGCAGGTTTTTGGGACTGACTTGTCACTTGTAAAGTTGTGTTAAGTGCAAAGTACACACAAATTTAAATGTTTATGCAGGATTTTTTAGAGCCGTCATCTACTAAGGCTCTCCGCACAAGAGTATCATCCTGATCCTAAAGTTTGAATAGTGTAAATTTTGAGTAGAAACCATGACACGGCAATTGCAATGAAACGAAAGTTTCTTGTTTACTAATTACTATTTACATAGCTTGATGAAGTCACATGGTAAAAGTGTCGGAGATGTAACATACTTGAAGTGGTGATGGCAACTTGGCAACATAGCGCGTGTTACTAGATGTTAGTATAGCTCTACAGGAAATAATTTTATCCCAGGATTAAAATTAAGTGCGACAGTTATAAAAAGATTTGAATGCTAGCTTTAAGAAGAGAGATATTTCGAAAGCATGCAAGTTGCTGCAGTAGAGTAAAACAAACGTTGCATATTTGTATGGCGTAACGAAATAGTGAGTAGTGAGTACTACTCACACATTAGGTTCGATTCAATAGTTTTGTATCGCCCTGGCTTCATGAATATTGTTTCTCTTTCCATTCAGACGAAAAGTGACGACTGAAAGCTGCATAACTTGTATTCGTTGGCAGTTAATAGTATGAACTAATATGAAGTATGAGGGTTTGAGGGTTGCAGTAACCCTGATTTACTAAAGGCCTGCTGGTTTCTGAAGGGTCATCAGAGCATGACATGCTTATCTGGGAATACTGGGAATCGTAACCATTAACCCTTTACCAATTTTCATTCGAAAAACATGCTTCACGCGGAGAACCAATTTTTGAAAGTCAAATTCAGCGATAAACAACCGGAAATTACTTGCTTCCATTGATGTTGTATGTATTTTCATTTTGTATATAACCCACAAAACGCGTCGATTGGGTCATTTATTTTCTTAAAATCATCGCATCGACCAGACCCTCGTAGCGAATAAATCAGAAATCTTCCATAATAATATAGATATACAATACATATGCGAGATACACTATTCTTGTTGATTGCGCACAAGTTTACCTTATTGCGTACTTTTACCTGGGTGGCGTAGCATAAAAAAATTTATCATTTCGTGGAATTTAAGTAAAACTGGGTTTGGTGGTTGGTCTTCCATATTGCATTCAGTTTTATGCTATTATATATGTATGAAATTGTAGTTTACCTACATACTGACATATGAAAGTGAATTTGGTAAAGCAAACTTTACTGTTTCATGTTTAGATAAGACAAGGTCCGTCCCTTTTACAATACGTGTTCAAAGGTGGATTTCCTCATACGTGAACATTGTTTTTGTGGGGTCTACTTTCCCTGGACAATGACACGCACAGAGTGTGTTGTGGAGGAAAAAATAGTTGAAATTATCCTGTTCCAGTGGAACACCCAGGGAGGAGGAATTTCTACGCAAGGGAATAAAAAGATTGCGAAAAAGCGTGTTTACAGTTTGCGTTGCTACGAATAGGCAGTTTCATCTTTCATGTGTTGCTTAATTTCTCCTAGTGGAATTAGAAAGTTGTGGTAGCAGGAGAACACATACAATGACATAACATTTTACTTTGNAAGCGTGTTTACAGTTTGCGTTGCTACGAATAGGCAGTTTCATCTTTCATGTGTTGCTTAATTTCTCCTAGTGGAATTAGAAAGTTGTGGTAGCAGGAGAACACATACAATGACATAACATTTTACTTTGGGTACCTACACAATTTTACTCCTAGATAACATAAGTCCGTGTTAGTCCCTTCTTACATGGACGTATATTTTACCAGGATAAAGTGCTTAAAGTAACATTCTCATGAGGTACGTAGTTATGTCATAACTTCTTAACATGGGCCAAACAGGACATTGAGAAACAAAAAACAAAAACTGGAGCTAAATAGTAAATAATTCATATATTCAGCCGTAATGCTAGTAGGAACTGCTCATAAGTTCAGTTAAGTACGGGTATCATGCAACGAATTCTTTGTACATGATTTTGAAATCCAGAAAAAGTCGGTCATTGCGTCAATTCCGCAGTGATTTGTCTGTTCGCTTACTTGTTGCAGGGACTCCGCAGTGACTGACATAACGTGTTCAGAAATATTCTTACTCAAAACCACTGATAGATGAATCGACGATCCTACATTTTATCCCGATGGCAGTATCAAGCAACATAATATTCATAATACCTTGGCGAGAGCACTGCAATGTCTTTTTGCAATTGAGTTCAGCAATCCCAAGACTTGCCTCTCTTGTTATTAAATCACTTGCTGCATATCAATAGATAAAAACATTAATACACTTAAAATGCACTTTGAGTGTGTTATCTACAGTGGTCCAAGGAACTCGTTAAAGGAAGTTCAAACGGACGAAAGAAATACTACTCTATTTCCAATTCCAATCGGTATGCTTGTGCTGCTGCCGCTACCAGAATTCATAAAGAAAAAACCTACATTTTAGAAGAACAGAAAGCTACTAAATCTTTAATTTTTGTTATCGAAGATCTGCTCATAAAAAGGCTCTCCTGTTCAAATATTTCAACAAAATATTGTGCGTATACACACACGAATGACTCCATCGAGTTTTCCCCTTTCAACGATGTCTTACAAGTACCATTGAACATCCTAACTTCGTTTCCAGTACACTCGCCAACTTTTTCTGACCTTTCTCTTCGCTCTTGTGTTTCTCCCTCGCACAAGCTCGAAAAGGGTCAGTCAACCGGATGGCAGACAGAAAGGCATTTTCTCTTGGAAAATCGTTGACCGTGGTTGTACACTGCAGACATATTTGTGTATCACAAGGTTTTGCCGACTTTTCCTTTCAAAAATCTATTTTTTAAGCATTTATGACCGCTGCCGGCCTGGTCCATATCACCGCTTGGATCTAACTTTTTCATCATCGTTCAAGAGGAAGAGAATGACTGGAATTGAAAGCAGTTTCTCTTTTCTCTGAGAGGTCACAAGGAGTAGATCCGAACATCTCTGTATATTCTTCTTGTCCTTTATACACTCGTAATAGAATAAGGAAAGGGTTATATCGCGATTCATTGTTGTTTTCTGAAATTGATGATGATTGTAAAAAAATTCTAGTTGTGCCCCACTACTGTGTACACTTTGTCTATTGATATGTACTTTTCTTTGTCAGCTCAGCGTCATATCATGCATGACTAGAAACTGAAAAGGGTTTTTTGAGGACACGAGGAAATTGACAAAAACGAAAGCAATTGCAAATACTTCTTGGTTGAGTGGAACTGTACAAATAAATGGTCATACACCCTCTTACAATAATATCTAGATCATGTTACAAAAGATGGAACAATATAAGCGCAAAATATGACTGCAAACTGCGACGTAGTAAAGCTCATGGAAGGACTTGTTTGCGGTTTTTTCTGTAAACGTCAATTCCCTACGCTGTCCATGATCCCTTCCTAGGCTTAACTTTTTATGTTCGTGTGTTCATGACAGTGGTAATTTTCTCCAGGATACTTTTTGTTGTCAGAAAGCATCTACTTTAGTTTTGTGGTGCAACCGTGACAAATCATAAAAAAGGGGTTGGGATAAACAGCGAAAATTTCCAGATCACGTAGCGTGCCTTTTAAAGAGAATTGTCAACAAATTTCAATTCCTTTTTTGCGGAAATGATGGGAAGGATAGCTTTATGATGTTTTAAACCTTTTGGCGGAAGTTTTATCTTTTTTTTTACTCTTTAGCTAAGAGAATTGTCAACAAATTTCAATTCCTTTTTTGCGGAAATGATGGGAAGGATAGCTTTATGATGTTTTAAACCTTTTGGCGGAAGTTTTATCTTTTTTTGAACTCTTTACCTTGTTTTTCATATATTCTTTCTGGGTAAGTGAACATAATGAAAAGCCTACTGAGAAATGTCAAATGTCCTGAGGTGGACACAACCGACAAAATTTGCTTACTATTTGTGCGTGTTTTTATTAAATCTAATAAAACTGAGAAGTGATATAGGTAGTATAAAATATGAATATAATCTAATTGCAATATATTTTTATATACATTACTTCCTACCTTGGACGATAAATTAGTTGAATACTCTCAGCTTCCAACGGTAAGAAATGTGAAATCCGTTGGAAGTTAAGCCACAGAGATTTACCTCGGACTTGTATGTTACTTTGCTCTCGTACGTGCTTCGTTAAACTCCAAGGTTCGTGATACGGGTTAAAACGTCCAAGGTTTTCTGCAATTCTGCATACTTTTCAAAGATTAAAATCATGTTAAAGTATCCAGTTAGTCAATGTAAACTGTAAACTGATCGTGAGTCGTGAGTAGTAAATTGAAATAAATTCGCAGAGATTTTAGAAGAATTTCTGACTAAAATTTAAAAAAAGAGTTGTAAGTTTGCATGAAGGGGTTCAGGGTGAGTTGATTCCTAGACACTGATCAAGATGAAGCAGCCAACGCGTGATATTTGAGTGAAATGTGTAATAATTTTTGTCCAACATGCGTTAGACACAAGGACCAGAGTTTTGTACCTGTTGGAGAATATTACGGTTTAACTCCTTCAGAGCTTATGCAGAATAATTCTTTTCTGACCAAAATCAAGGAATTAAGGACGTCATCGGTCCCGATTTCGGTAGGCACAGATGTATTCAGTATGTACCTAGTTTATGCACAATGGTACACGGGATCGCATCGGAATAAGGATGCTTGGAGATGTAATGCTCATATTTAACTACAATAGCGACTATCGTCATAATATGAAGCGAATATGACGCATCCAACTTGTAGTGCTATTCGACTTTTATTAATGATCATTTTTGAGAAATATTAGACAAAGTTTGACAAAATTTTGCGATATGACTAGAACAGTAGATTGTTTATATACACGTATAGAAAATATCTTGTTTATGACAGTATCACTGTTAGTACAATATAGTAACTCTAATTCCTTTAATACGTACTGTTTACTAATCAATTGTACTTGACTTAAACCCAATTGCTCCCGAAACAGACAAAACTAACGAGAATAAGCAAAAAATAATAATATAAAAATGGGGGTGACATTATTTACATTTTTAACTATACCTAATTACTAATTACACAATTTAATCAATAAAATGCACAAAAAATGCACAATAAACAGTTATGAAGCTTTAGAAAGATGTAAAAAGTAAACCCTTTTGTGCTTTAAATCATTACAAAATTGTACTCTAAACTCCATTGATCATTCCAATGTACATTTTCATTTACAATTTCATTTACACACATTGTACAGTTATATATATAACTTCCCAATATTATACAGTATAAAACATGGATGCTTTCTTGATATATGGCTCAACTATAGCGAAATAGGACAAAGTGTTAGCATAGCATTTGGAAAAATCCATAGTCCACATGCAGAGACAATGTTTGCCTGCTGCACAGTACCTTACTTTTACCAGTTTTTTTCCCAATAATGGGTGACAGGTTTTTGTGCAAAATTGCACGAGCAGCAGGGGAATTCTTGTCACTTAATCGAACAACTAAATGAACTGCGTAATGCTGAAGTGGACGATCAAGAAGATAGACTAGGTAATCGGTTTCGCCAAGAAATAAAGCCGCAAACACTTTTTCCTGTCGGTGAAAGTACCTGTTTCCAAAAAAGAGACAAAATTTTTTGTATCCTAGTAGGAATCCTGTCTGTAATTCGTGCCTTGTGGTATTGAACCTGGGGAAAAGAATAAAAAACACGAAAAGAGACAAAGAACCGAATTCTTGTTTCATTTCATTTCCTCGATGGCCACCATCTGCAAATAATTTGGTAACAGAACGAGTTGGTTTGATCGGATAAATTGTGAAGAGAAAGCATTGGGTTTTTTTCTCTAGGAAATATGAGCAGGTGTGAAATGGTCCGAAACCCTAAATGGTTTGATGGGCCACGTAGGGATAATGGATGGCATTGGCTCAGTCGTACATACTCCTGTTCCATTCTTTCTACGTTCTGCAAAAACAACAAAGCGCAAGAGATTCTTCTTGTTAATAGCCAGCTCTCAGGGAAAGCTCTTGTCTGCTGGTGGGCTCCACCAGAAAATCTAAAGAACGCGAATGAAGTCCATAAAGATTGTGCAATGAAGGGAAAAACTGGTAAACTTTTGTTCATCAAGGATGATGACGGGAATTGTTGTTGTTGGTTTGGTTCTCCAATAAGAGTTAGTGGAAAAAGAATGATGACAAAATGCCTCTTCTCTCTGGTAAGTCTTTGCCACCGCCAGATTTCAGTTTTCTCTTCGTCACAACAAGACCTGCGGTAAATTTGTGCGAGTTGTTGGCGACTCTGGTGCTCCTCTAGACTCACTGTCACGGTTTTCTCTGGTTTTCTTTCGTTGTCAGCACACCTACTGAAATTGGCAGAGAAATAGTCAAACGTGAGGGTAGAGTTGGAGCTGATAGTGTGGTTGTAATGATGACAATCATGATGACGGTTGCGGCCAATTTTAGCTAGGAGCGACTGGGATGCTACTATCAGAAAGTAGGTAATTTGAGCCCCTGCAGTGAGGAGGAAAAGAACAGGGAAAAATAACAAAGAGAAAAGTAGGTGCACAGTTGTAACAGCCACGTCCCCTACGGTGACTCCAATCAGAAAGAAAAGTGACAAGAGAAAGTTTACTGCGGCAGAGTAAAGTCTGTGATTTCTTCGAGGCTGAGCTGATGATCCAGTTATCATTTTAAGAGTGATCAAGCTGCTACTCGAAGAAGGTGAGAGGGGAAATGATGATTGTGGGTTTCTTCTTGGTTGTCGCAGATTCCCCCTTGACAAACGAAAAGTAACTGAGGCAGCTTACCGAAGAAAGTTGGATGGATGAAATTGTCAGGGAAACGAACACACAAGCAATAGATAGGACAACTGCAGTGGTCGTTGGAAATGTGGTTGCTGCGGTGAAAGCTACTGCTGCTGCTCCAGAAGAAGTTGAGGATTGCACGGGTGAGGTGGCATCCACAGGGGAGTCAATACTGGTAGCGCCTGTAGTTTTTCGCCGTTGGATTGCTGCCATTTTGTCTCCAGAAAAAAGCCCAGAAGCTGAAAATCACACAGATAAAATATAAAATGTATATAAAACCTGGTGAAAGCATCTATCTGTTAATTCCACATATAGGAGAGTTCAAACCAAAATATTAATCTTTCCATGTGTGAAAACCAAAAAGAAGTGGGATATCTTTTGAGTAAATACAGAAGATAGATTTTTTATGTCAACTTCCAAATAATGAATGAACAAAGAACCGCGAAGATTATGTGTGAACTGTGTAGGTTTGACCTACATAGTTTTCATATGAAGGTCTATTGGACTTGGCTTTGGCTCTGAAAATTTATGAGTTGGCTGACACGAAAACTTGGATAAGTCATTAATATTAGTTAATCTAACTTGCCGAATCTTATAATCTTATATTCATTTTTAAAGTGATGCAATTACAAACAGAGAAAAACTGAAGCAGATTTTGTACCTAATTACCCCACCAACGCATCTAAGTCAACTTCTACGTAATTTAAGCTTGTCCACTGGAATCCGTTTTCATGTTACATTTACATGACAAACGTAAAAGTGGGTTAATCAACCCCTTAGGGAGCCATGAATAAAAGGTAGGGGTTTCCCTTAGAAAACGATGGCTCTCTTGTGCATTCCCTCAAGTGAAAACTTTCTCCAGGTGTACTTCCTTTCATGCACTATGCTGTCAATTTAGCCCACATCTGACTGAATACACACTGTATAGACAAATGGACTTTTTACTCGTTTCGCTTAAAACGTGCCCCATGACAACAGTATAAAATTCACTTTCTTTTGTTCCTCCACCCAACTTATCAGGCTGTGTTGCGGATGCACTTCTTTTGGGGTTTTCCTCTGGACGTGTGGCTGATTTTGAAGCTACTACTGGGATTTCAAACTAAATAAACTACATTTCAAATTTTTGATGCATTCCCCACCGTGCAAATAAATTGAACCACGACTGAAAAGTACGTGCAAAGTTGTTTAACTTTCATTTTTATGCAAAATTACATATTTCTTTTAGCCTTATTATGAAACGTCAACAAAATCCTTACTCTTCTGTTTATCATTTCTTCAGAAACCCACAGTTTGGAGATTTACAGCGTAAAAATCTTTGGAGAAAGCTATTGTTGTTCTCATTTTAATAAGTTTGATGGTGATGATGAAACCCACAAACGGATTTCCATGTTTGTTGAAAAGTCCTAAAATAGTTCCTTAAGTCGTATAAAATTGAATAGCTTACATACGAACGAACAGCCATCTGGCCCATTTTGCTAACTTTCCAATTCCCTAAAACTTGGATTTTCCAGTTGGTCAATGAGAGGAAAAATTAAGAGCTAGATATCTAAGGGTAAAGGAACAAATTAGACGCTTCAAAAATTACCAAAAAAGTTGGCCAGACGAAAAAGTAAAACAATGGGTCGAGCAGGCTGGAAAAAATACATAAAAGGAAGATGGAAGAGGGAAGTCTGACTTGTTAAACTGAAGAAGTATTTCCCTTTGTCAAGTTTCATATTTATGATACGATATACGATACATATAAACCACATAGTGGGTATATATATAACTGGGTGTCTGTCTACAAGTTTTCTCTCCGCATAGAGCTCAAAGTGAATATAATATACATAATATATAATGTATGACAATTCAATTCTGTTGCACCGTACTTAATATCCTCAAAGTGCATTGTGTATACTTATGCAAATTGTGCTGACACTTGAATCGTTTTTCTTCTAAATAATCCAGCTTCAAAATTTGCAAAAAAGGCAAAGCATAGACTGTGATACACATAGTCGTTAGAAAAGAATTCAAGCAGACAGAGAGGAAATGTAGGAACATGTATCGATAATTCGATACCATTAGGCTTCGTCTTTTCTGTACACGCTAAAGAGGTTACAAGTTTGCCCAAAATGCATGGAAATCTGCTGTTTCCCTTCCATCTGGATGAAATATAATCTTAAACTGTGGATCAAATTTCATTGTTGTATATTAAATATTGGAAGCCCTGGATGAATAGCAATTTTCCACTTTCGCAGAATTCAAAATGCCCTTGTGATACAAGGGTTTTCTCAATACCGTCTATGGAATAAACTTCCATAAGGCAAATTCACCATGCACCAGTGGAAAACGAGACTGTACACAACGAATAGCAATTCTGGCATATAAAATCCCTTCCGATGCTATCGATTATAGATATTAAAAAGTGGGTTTTACTGATCTGCTTAAGGATCAATTGGCAGAAAATCCACCCAAAGGAAATTACAAGTCTTTACGAGTTTTCTTCATATTTTCCACATGGTAGATTTCAAGAAAGTTTCTTATGTGACAGAACCAGCTATAAGTGGTATCGAGGGTAGTGGACTATATCGCGCATACAAAACATATGCGAGTATTTATTTGACCTCTTCTCATCTCACTTTTCCTCTTGAACAATCGCTTACTCCTTGGTTCTTATGATCCATATCTACGGCGGCTTATGAAGAAAATCAGCGAAAATTCTACGAATACGAAAACCGTTTTAGGCATAAGTTGCGTTTGTTCAACTTGTGTTTTCGCAAATCATAACGTTTCGAAAATTATACTCCATACCGATACCTCCATTATATGCACATAGATGAAAGTGTGTGTATCATTTAATATTGAATATACAATTACAAACTTTGAAAACTTTCCATGTAATATGAATTGTTTTTCCATGAAAAATGGAAACTACGAACCAAGCCCAAAATCTGTCGTGAACATAGGAACAAAAAATTAAGATGCGAAAAGAGACAGGCCTTTAAATTGTGTGGTAGTGTGTTCAAGGAAACTCACATGACTTGTACGTATATGTAGTCTTTGAATACAACAGTTTTTCCGGACAACTTTCGCAACAACAATTATTTTTTGGAATCATCCTCCACTTTTGACTTTTGTTTATCTATCAGTAAAATCATGTCCAGAAGAAAATCAGCGAAATAGCATCGCCTGCAGTGACTATTTACATATTCATAGTCATTGGTCCACTTATTTCCTGGAAATATGAGTTTACAGCTATGATGTTGCTATAAATAGCTATCTTTAATTAAGAACGATATGTTATACATACATCAGTAACTATACATTGCGTTACGAGCCCGTTATGATAAATTACGATCGTATACAAAGTGCGTCAACAACAACCTTCGTCAAAGTGGCATCTCCACTTGTATCTGTATGACTTTCTCCTGTTGCAAAACCTTTTCTTTTTGACTGTACCATTCTAGAATATCTCCAGAGAATACATTCATCTTTTTTCCCAACAGTATGACTGAGAAAACTACGGAACTGACGCTATAAACGTCTTCCCGGGGTTTCAGAATTATTTCCCCTTTTCGGAGACCTCCCAGTTCGCTAGGAGAAATTAACCATCTTTGAGGATAACAATTCTCATCTTACGGAATACGAAAAAATAAAATAAACACGTAGGCATACATATTCGCAATCGCTTATAATCCCTTGTTGAGCATTGCGTAGGATTCGCTATCGGAGATTCGTCTGTCGCTATGTCCGGATTTCATTCGCCTGTACGGCGATAACTGCCCAGGGGTTTGACTAATCGACTTCAAAACTGGCACAAGCGTTCCCGGGAGTGCTTCGCTTTTGTGTATACTTTTTGGGGCAATTGGGTAAAGCTCTTCAGGCTCTTGTAGGCCCTTTTACCTATCTCCTTTTTTTACTCTTGCGGCAGGGAATGCCCCAAAATTTGGCACAAAGCTCGCTGTTACCTTATCCACCTTTTGCAAGGTGACTTGGAGGGTATTGCAAACATCAGGCCATGTACGAGCCAAACGAGCCTGTGTTTAGTCTTTAGGAGATAAACACCGCCTG
>JAAXOA010000739.1:0-20121 GCA_036561885.1 Salina celebensis
ACGCTATCGCCTTTGTCTGACATTACGTATTTGCAGGAATGCTGTAGGCTACGTGTTGCAGATACTGTTCATAATCTGTTTGCAGAGTTCCAAACTGTAGTTTGGTCCACGAGAGATTCCCCCAATACTAGACTGGATCACTGGCTACTATTTCGGTATCTTGTTAGATATTGTATATGGAAACGGGATTCCTAAAGCGTGTAGTCAGCGTGTAGTGGAAAGGGCCACAGCTAACTTCTAAAGCTAGGGCGATTTCGAGTGTCTCTGTCTACAATGAAGTTGCATATATATATTATATGTATAATTTGCAATTGCATAAATTTTCCAATGTAATAAATACACCTCATATGTATTACACGCTACACACCATGAGCAAATCGACCCAATATAGATAAGGACAACGGACGCACTTATTTCGTTTCTGCTAATTATAATTAGAATGGTAGAAAATCATGAAGATTCAGAGTAGTTGACTTACGGCGATGCGGATTCTTCAAGGAGAATGTCGAACAATCACCACGCAATCCCGAGATCTTCGTTGTCATAAAAGCATAGCGAGTGAACATTCATCAATATGAAATATAGTTTCTCTTTGATAAGTATTCCTGGTTATGAAATAATAAAAGAATAATAGTGCCCGTAGAAGCAAAAGGAAATAAGCGAACGACAGCAGATATTGAAAGAGAAAGTTGAATATTTATTACTCAAGCTTACACGAAGAGAAATTGGATGAGTAAGCAAACTCGTAAGCAAGTAGAACAACAGTAAGTAAACTGTAACAAATTGTAGCAGCAATCCAGCATCCAGTCACTTGTTTTTTTATTATTCTATGATGTTGACGATGTGTGGGTTTCTACTGCCAGAACTATGGCACAGCATGGTACTTAGGTAACCGTGAATGGTACTTCAACTTTTTTTGTATTACAAACAATATCTGGAACTTTTCCTTCTGACATAAACTCTAAAGTGAGTGACATGAGGTTCCACTTTCCTATCTACTATTCAACTGTTATTGTTATTATTATTACGTGAATAGTAGCAAAAACATACATGTTAGTCATGTTAGTGAGCGATGAGAAGGTGGTTGGAAGCCGTACTTCCCCCAATTCTCGAGAAAACGGGCTAAACCAAATTTAAGTACAGGCAAACTATTAACGTGTGGATGTGACAACAGTGTTTTTGTACAATGATACTAGAAGAAAACAGAAGTTGATTTTAACTTTTAATCCATGTATTTTGGGGTTAAATCAGGATAACCAGCGAAATGCCACGAATATATTCAAATGGATGGAGATATGTACACGACTATAGTAGTTCGAGATGACTTGTCAAAACAGTATTAGTGTATTGGACTTTTGGGAAACTGTTGTTGCATGCATTTAGTTGACTAATATAGTTGGCATATGCACTAAATGTGCATATAGGAGTAACGGCGATAATTGCGCAAGGAACTTTCAAGTATGATATAGTCCAGGTTGAAGATGGAATAGAATGGGTGAAAACTTTATCTCAAAGGCAGACTCCTCCAGTAATAATACTCTCAACATCGTTGCTCCTACTGATTACTTACTGTGATTACTGTTTACTGACAAAAGTCATACGTATCACAATTATTCTACATTAAATGTCGAATTTTTATGAAGCATTAATCTTACATTGCCGAGCATAACAAAATAGTATGCATCAAACACGTAACGAATAACCCAAAGTAAAATAGCGTTAACTCCGTATGTTACCCTGTCAACACTGATGTAATGTAACTTGTTGAATGTTTAATATTATACTTTTTAGTTTACAGCTATTACAAGTTTCTTTTACTTTTCTTATGCAAATCAACTCAACAAATAACAAACACAATCAATACATTATAATAGCAATTAGCAATAGAGCAGGACATGTTTTAAAAAAAAAATAGGTTTACAAAATCTAAAATTTATCGTTAAAACCTTCTTGACTCTATTTATGACTAAATCTTATTTAAATTGCTAGTTTAACCAAAGTTTTAGTTGTTAAATGTTTAGCATAAATGTTACGTTTTCCAAATAACTACAAACCAGGCTACTATGTCATAAATACTGTCACAAAATCAAAGGATAGGCACCTGGAACTAGGAATGATATTTTACCTTTTCTCTGGAAGCTTATTCTATTGGGATATGCTAGAAAAGAAACTTCTGAGCCATTGTTGTTCAAAGGTTGTAAAAGTCTCTATGACAATAGCTAAATATAGTACTAGTTAAA
Organism: Salina celebensis; assembly: GCA_036561885.1. Taxonomy (NCBI): domain Eukaryota; kingdom Metazoa; phylum Arthropoda; class Collembola; order Entomobryomorpha; family Paronellidae; genus Salina; species Salina celebensis. The sequence goes on from JAAXOA010000739.1 coordinate 2,241, forward strand.
TCGACTGAACCAATTCCGTACGTTACGTACACAAACACGTTACGTACATAACTAGCATTAACAATAGCGTGGTTAGAACAGCAATGCAATCTTTAGAAGATTGACAAAAAGTGTAAACATTAAAATTGCGTGATTCAACGGAACTGTTCTGTTCTGCAATCCTATTTTAATATTTACTAATTGTAAGATTTATATTTACGTTTAGACATTAGATTTAGATTTCCTGTTTTTAGATGAACCTTCAGAATAACTTAGCACTGCACTTGCACAGTACTATAATATTACAAGAAACACTTCCATATAAGTACAAGAGTACAACCATACCATATGAGTACCATACCGTGAGGCGCTATGCGATGTCGATGTTATACGGGCGCCGTATCCTTATGGCAAGTCAATAGTCATGCAAAAAAGTGTTCTATTTTAAAGACTTAGTAATAAGAGTTTGGCCATTTTTAAAAGGCTGCTTAATTTTGTTTCTTTTTCTGAGTGCCTAAAACTTGTCGGTTGTATACTTACGTATCAAAAACTTCAAAATTGAATGCACATCCTTGTCCGCCAAGGCAGTGAACACGGGATATGCACAATAACTTTGTTTATCCGGGACCACGAGAATAACCTAGCAAATTGCACTTTGGAGAAATAGAAAGTTGTTACTAAATTCTTACGAGGGTTCTTTCGGACGTTCTTGTGCCTGCGTTAGATTCATCCATCCATTACAAAAAACCCCTATAGAAGCTGGAACGTTTTTCTTTTTCTTAAAAATATACATATTTTTAGTATACACACATTACACATAGATAGTAATATGTATAACGTACGTTTTGAAAAATATTCGCTTGAAGTCCTTGAATATAGCACTCACATGTATGCAGTACTTTCACTTTACAGTGGTGTTGGAAGAAACGCTTACTTTGTGCGAGTAGAATAACTTACGAGTTGGGAGAAAGAGAGCAGAGATACTTGTCGTGTAATGCATATTTCATTTTCAATTTAGGAAGAAGGAGTTTTTTCCCTAATATCCTTGTACTTGCTGCATGCTGTAGTGTAACGAAAAAAGAAAAAAGTAGCAAAAGTGTATTTTTCTGTATACATAGTAATACCAATAGCCCATGGTTATATGCATAGTAGCTTACACTTTCCTCTCGACCATTGACTTTATGCCGTTCTTCAAAGTGAAAACTGAACTTTACACAGTCCTTCCGCTGGGTTATCCGGGTTGCGAATACAAATTTCAGAGGTAGGACACACTGCTCCAACAAACGATACGCTAGTGATATTTCGAACGAAAGACCACAAGGGTCGTTTATGTGTCTGCTATTTTTTTTAGATATTTTAAAGTTAACTTTACATAAGCAAACTGCCTGGGGTGTTTTCGAAAAAATTGTATCGTTCAAACAAGAGTCAAGTTGGCTATCATAGACTATGTTCCATTCGTTCGACTGAGTTTTTCATGCATGCTGCTAAAGCCAGTATATAAATAGGGTTTCGGTTATGAAGTTAAAAATGCCATTTTCTCTTTTCTGTCTCGTTTACTTCACTCTGTTGTGCAAACAAATTTTTACGGTACTCTGTGGGTAGTGGGTTGGCTTGATGTGTTGGTTGTGTAGAAAAATGGTAGCATAAAACGGTTTATGTTTAAGCGTCCCTGTATAGCAATTCTTCAGTCCCTGGACTATCTACTTCAAGTAATTTCTTCAAAATCCATTCCTCGACCCCAATATTCAGTGCAAGGCAGGGAATGATTACATGTTCAGTCAGAAAGGACCATAAGAACACGAGATGAACAGCATGGTGTCTACCAGTCTCAGCTTAGTACTTACTACACAGAGTTGGAAACTGCGGAGGACCGAGGGGAATGGAGAGATGATCATATAAATTTTAATATTAGAAGTATCAGTATTGATGGAGTCTCTGTCTGTAACAAACTGGTGATGTGTTAGGTTTATGGGGACATAGTTCTAGTTTAGATACCCGGTGAACTCCGAATGGATTTATGGTTCTCTAAATACATGGCGTCAAATGCCAATGGATATACTTCTTTAAAACTTTTAATCAGAAGTTTTAAAAGCATGGCGGTGGTAGATAAGTAAACCTCCGGTCGCAAAGGTACTAGAACTGAAAGCATTACATGGTCATACAAACACTCGAGAGTTCCATTACACTTTCGGTAGGAATCCGCAAATCGAAATCATATATAATATATACGCAATTAGGCGTGTGCAAACAATATTTAATCAAACTGTGATTTCTTATGCTCCAGGCATGTGGTGACAATGACAATCTGTCATTGACAAGCGGATTTCTCATGGGCAAGCCATCATGCAACACTGGATATCCGACAATATGAATACTAATACAAAACTACACATGACACGCAACATTCATACCATACCAGTGCATTCATTGACATAATCGTACCTGTCTGTGTTGTTATGTTTTTGCTACTCCAGGAATAAGAAACGATAGGCATAAAATCCCGCATGAGATAAGTGGGACAGAGTTAAAATGCTGCGTGCAAAATACATAAAATTTTCTTACTTTTTATATTATATGATATCCTAGCTAAAAAGCATACGACGGAGAGACAGTGAGTGAAGGGATCGATTTTTGATCTTCCTATCGGTTATAAAGGACTTTTGTCTCGTACTGTTCTCTTATCACTGTCTCCTTTACAAGGATTCACCATCAAATGACTTTTGGGTCGTATACATGATATATTCAATGAGCTACGTGTGTATAAACCCATCGTAAGGTTAAAGTTAGTGGCTACACCACTGTACCCAAGGGACTTTTTATAGAATGTCGTTGAAACGGCTTAAATTACAATTCACTAGACCATGTAGCAGTAAGTTTATAGACGGTGAAAGGTAAAGTAGCTGTGCACAGCAGAATCACCTTTATGCAAGATGCAGCAATATTCAAGAGAGAAGATGAAGGCTCAGCTATGGCTTTTTCAAGCGGTGGTCCCTTTCCTGAACTTCTTTTTTACTGAGTCTTAGCTCTGCTTTCTCCACATATTCCTTTTTCACTCTAGGTTCACTCCTCGGTTAAGTTTGCAGCGGCTTTGCATAGCTGTAGTCTGATCCACCCGACTGATTCTTTAAAAACGGAATGAAAGCAAAGGCTACATGTGCATACTGAAAAAATAGCGAAAGTTTGCGTGAAGCTTTTGCTGAATAGTAGAAAAAGAAGGGGTATTTTATAACGTAATAACTGATTTTGTCGTGGGCGCGAGGCAATTGTCTACGTTTTTATGTATAATATAATGTGATGAAATTTCCATACACGGATGTCCATAATAATAATAATAATTACTTTCCAACTGCTGGGAAATTTCTCGAGTGACCATGGTTGCTTGGTATGTATATCATAAGGTTTGGAGTAAACAGACCGACATACAGACAAGTCTGGCATCAACATATGCACCAATAAGTAACGCTTTTGGGCTTACATCACTCACTATATGTTATTCTAGCTAATAGAAACCATTTTGAAGCCTTCGCTTGGTTTCAAGTTCAACACCTTATTTGCGTAAACGGCCACATCCGCCAAGGAAGGACCAAGGAATTGTGTGTCCTGAGCTGATATCGTTATTATTGGCGATAAAACGTTGCTCGAAGTATTGCACAATAAGATGTATGATCTGGTTTGTTTTCGTGTTAGCCGGCTAAAAAAGGTTCCTCGGGTTAAAACAGAATTAAAGTACTTACGACAAGGGAAACTGTCAAAAGCGTTAATCAAAAAGCCCATCCTAGCAACATTTGCAGCTTAACTGTATCAGAAAACTTTTATTTATGAAGTGTGTAGGTAATGCATAAAAATAAACTACTGTGTGCAATCGCCGGAAGTGTAGCATAAATTCATTTGAATATCTGGTAAGAGACGATTCATTTCGCATGATTAGCTGATGGATGAAATAGGTCAAACGAAAGTATCATTTTCAAAATACATAGCTGTGACAGTTATGTTGAAACTTGATATCCAGCCTGATCTAAAGGTCACGAGCATTTTTAGTCGTTACTTTCCCTCAAACTCTTGACATCACTTGACCAATATTATTGCAATTCATGTCTCTTTGACACAGCATTAACAAGAAAAAATATTAGCGCACATTTTCTTCTGCCATCAACTATGAATTTCTGTTTCCAACAGTACCTCGATATGATAAGGTGTTTTGACAATAGTTTCCTATGTAGGTTATGTGATCCACGATCGTTTCATCTCATACGCAGCATCTTCCACTCCCATATCTGGTTTCATGGGAAACGTGGGCAAAAGACCATGCTGAGCGCATAAAATAGAATCCCACAAGAAATACTATCTGTGTACTCAGTGTCTATCGTTTCTTATGATGTCAGTAGTGGCTAGAGTAAAGTGATATTGATATTGAATCACATTATCATGAGATGGGAGAGATGATGATAGGAGAAAAATGTTTTTCAGCACGAGACAAATGTACTCTGACCTGATGTTACATTGGCATGGATGATATTTTCTTCACTTCTTCCTAAAGCCTCATTTTAGCATTAACTCTCTATACTTGACTCGGAAAGAACGGATTCTCCATGCCGGCTGTTCGCTTGGAAAGAATGCACAAACCTTGAATGAACACTTCTATTATGTGCTTCCAAAATGTGTTCTTTATAGCTATACACGCCGACTTATGTAATGTTACAGCCATTATTATCAGATTCACTGTTTCATCCGCTGTTCAGAAGATTTTCAGAAGTCGTACACAAAGTATCTACCTATATATACTAATGTTTTCTGGCAAAAGATCGGTTAGATCTAGGAAGTAGTGATGCGTCGTCTTTTCCCCTTTTTCTGTTGTACGAGGCTCGACGTGATGTATGCGCACATCCTCAAACGTCTCTCCTTGCGTATCAATGTGTTGTAAATAATGTTGTAATAAATATACTAGCAACAATGGTTCATTATGTCATAATGTAGCTTCAAACAACTTAAGTAGATGAATATTTACACTATTATATAAATGTGCTGCTGTTGCTGTACGATATTTTGTGGAGTTGCTCTGGCATTTGAAGAACATGCATTACTTTCTCAGAAAGTAAGTCGATAGAAAAAGGGTTGTATCTAGTGTCGAAAGGGAATAGAATGAAAAATGTGTACTTGAGTTGATGGCGCCATTCACATAAGCAGTTTATATATGTTCATAGCACACACAAAAACATTGTATGAAGACATAGTGTCCTAATGGCAGCTGCTAAACCTCTACAAGTACGAAGAAAACTCATGTTTCTCAAGTATGACATGAATATCTCCATACGTTTTTTGCCTTGGCTATCTATTTATCTGTTAAACCAAAGGGAAAACAGAAGAATAAGACTTAGAGTCATGATATTTGCGAATTATATGAGAACATGTATATGGTGCAACCATACTTTTTAAAAACTGATAGCGAAAGGAATTATTAGTATGAATGTGACTGTTTGTATGTATGGCTTCAACTTCTTCCCATTATAGAACCATTTTTTCAGTTACTTCTTACTTTTTCTTGTGCTTACGCTTGCAAAATCCCGTTCCTTGAGCTGCTTCCTTCACTCGGCACTTCACAAACCGTAGAAGTGTGTGCGCCACGTCACGGTCTAGCACGACGGACAGAAAGTACTTTTTTCTCCATTTACTACTACTGCCGCACCACATGATCATTTGATGGAGTTACTTTTGAGTGTGTTAAATGAGATGAATTTATGGTAATATGGTTCTTTCTTTTATTTGCTTTTTGTCCAATGTAGGAAGTTGGAAGCATCATTGGGAAGAAAGGAGAAATCGTGAAAAAGTTCCGCGAAGAGGTAAGACCATTTTTCTCTCTTTTTTTTATTGTCTAACCCTCTGCAATAAAATTTGAATTAAGAACATTACTATAATCTATGGTCAAATCGCAAAAATTATGCCACAAAGGACAAATTAAGCAAAAGTTCAGAATGTGCTGTGAAGTGAATTTTTTATGATAAATTGAGCAATAATTTTTGTTCAAGAATAATTCTTGATAACTGAACTTCGGGAGTACCCAAATGGCTAAAACAAGGATTCAGAGCAAAACTACATACAATGAACAAATATACCAACTTGTTGAATTCTATTTCTATTTTCTTTCAGTCTGGAGCCAGAATTAATATTAGCGATGGTTCGTCCCCGGAGAGAATCGTTACAATTACCGGAAATACAAATGGGATCATCAAAGCGTTTGATCTCATATGTAGGAAACTTGAAGAAGTCTATGTAAGAAATTATGACATTTTTATTTTTAACCATGTCTGAAAGCAAACATCGAGTTGTTGTGTATATAATTTTTGCTAGGGTAATAAGTAATAGCTATCTGTTAGTGTCACAGTAAAAGATATCATGTTACTAGACAATGCGTCTGCTATCAGGGGACTGCTATCATCATAATTGCACAAACTAGTAAAAAATGCAGAAATAGTTTACGCTTCTTCCAATTTTTGTCGTTGCTACAAACAATTCAGTTTTCGTTTAAAAATAAACAAGCTAAAACCGGCATCAAAAAATTAAAACTTCACAGCCGCAGTGTCTAACACAATAATTTGTCTGAATCTAAAAGCTAAAAACATGAGCACACAACGCCGTATCAATGATTATCTAGAAGTTAATCTATTTATCATAGTAATATTGATATAAAGAAACCAATCCGAAGCATGTCGTAAACTTTGAAAAATGAATTAATTATTGGAGACAAAAAAAGCTTGGCGGAATAAGCACAGACTTTTCCACAGCATGTTTTCGTGCATGCGTATGTTCGCGTGGGTGAAAGCACGGATAGGTGGGATAAATCATAGTGTTTCCGATGCGTGTACGTCTTTTAAGTTTATGTAGTGGTAGCATGATTTAATAAGTTTATACATAAATGATTGTAAAGGGGCAATATTAGTCGGAATATTTACCATATATATTTTATAGTTTATGAATATTTTTTTACAATCTATTCGAAATTCGAATTGCACCACTTTTACCAGATCATGTATGTAAAGAATAATTGATTATTAATATTAACATTTGGATATCATGACGTGTGTCTCTTTAAAACTTATTTCATCATACCAAAATTTAGACCATGCGAAAAAGACAGTGAAACGTTAAATTTCATGCCCAAACATAGAGTAGTGTATTCATGATAAAAATCCAACAAGAAAGACCAGAGTGGCATGCATACCCGAGTTTTCAGTTGGGAATTCTATGAAAGTAAGTACTATGAAAAACATGAGTCAAGGGTATATATGTAGTTGTAGGTCGTAAATCTTACTTAAACTTTGTATGTCATGAAGGGCTATTCTCGACTAGGAAACATCTTCCACATCCACTTTATGGATGGGTACGTTGTATCGCATAGCTTTTCACCATGCAACACTCTTGAGGAAAGCTTTGCAATTTGAACATCGGTGCGATTATTTTGTGCATTTGTCTTAAAGAATTAAAATATTAGAACATTTGGAAAGGTTTTTTTTTCATTGTTGAAGAAAAGTGCATATATTCCTCTTTTCTGCATTACGTCTTTGGAAATCCATGAATGTTAAGTCAAAACCGACCGTGATGTTAATGTTTCATATTTCATTCATAGTACTAAGCAACTACGTATGGTTTCAGAACGTTTCCAATGGGCCCAACTGTTTCGTCGAAGAAAAATGTATTATCTGCATGAATAGGATTTCGGTTTATACAATTTTTCATGACACTTCAAGCGATATCATTCGTTGATTCTAATGGTGGTTGCACAGTTTACTCGCAGAGTGTTTCACATTACTGCATAATACCACTACCACTTTTACTTCAATGCACTGCCGCTTTTCTTCCTCCCACGGTGCTTCAATGAAAAAATATAATATATTGTATGTATTTATTATATACATACAATATTAGATGCATAAAAAACCTTTTTCACATAATGTTAGAATATGACTGTCGTACCTGTCGCTGTGACATTCTGAGTGAAGCTTTACCGTGCGGTTTCAAGTCAGAAATGAAATGTCTTAAGTCATGAAATGACATGATGATGTTCACGTAGTTTGCTTTCAGTCTGCGCGTTGCCCTCATACTAAAACTGTTTGTATTTTGAAGTTAAAGGTTATTTTATTATGTTTTCTGTACGTGTATAGAATATGCCAAAAGCGGATAATGTACCAAAACCACCGATTACTCTCCGTCTCATCGTTCCAGCCTCGCAGTGTGGTTCGTTGATCGGTAAAGGTGGGTCCAAAATCCGAGAGATCCGGGAGGTAACGGGTGCCTCAATTCAGGTCGCTTCTGAAATGCTCCCGAATTCGACTGAGAGAGCTGTCACGATCAGTGGCATGAGTGATGCTATCACCAAGTGCATCTACCATATCTGTATGATAATGTTGGAGGTAAGTAATTCCAATGAAGTTAATAAGATAATAAACTATTTTAAAATGTAACAAATAATAAGTATTAAGTGTTTGAAAAACTCATTTTCCTGATAAAAATTAGAGAAAGTTTCTGTCGATTTTTCATACATAAGCGACCGCCTGTGGGTGAAAAGAAAAATGATGAGTGTTTTATGAATAAAACATGTTTTAAGGTGACGGGCGGTGGCGATATTTTTTAGCTGAGAGAATTCATTTCAAACAACTTATGTTATTATAGTGATTTGAGCTTTACCCATCTGTCAACAGTTTGTCAACAGTAATTTGTGACATAAGCAGCGCTTTCGAGTATAACGTTTTCTCGTGATCTTCATGTCATAATTCTTTACCTCATTAATCATCTTCAGGAGTTTTAAGTTGCAAGTACTCGTATGTCTTATATATATAGGAATAGTACGTAAATATGTACCTCAAATATGGATGGTACGCCTAAAAAATTAATATTTATGTCGAGTTTGCTATTGAGCCCGATTACGATGTTGAATCATAAATGTCGGTAAAACTCCAAACAACCATTGACTCGAGAAAAAACACTTCTTTATCATCTACGTGATAGAAGCTGAAGCTATACACACACTTCAGAGATAAAACTATCAAACCGATTCAAAATTGAAAGACAAGCCAACTTGCTCAAGCGCACGATCAAAACTTTACAAACGTGAACCGGTCTTCTGGTTTTTTCCCCGAAAGTACGGTGAGTGAAAACCCCAAAAACGCATACATCTGTATGTGTATCATGTTACAGAGCAAACAAAAATTGACTTGTTTGGCATAGATTTTGCTTGCATTTCAAACTACACATGTCATGATTACTCGAAAGCTATATGTCTGTCTAATCATTGCCTGATTTCAGCAAAAGACAGAAAACACGACCGTTGCTTTTAATGTTCAATTTTTGTCTAATTTAATGCTGTCGACGTTCTCAATTCAGTCTCTACCCCAAGTGCTTGGAAAGCATATAGATGAAAGTTATCTATGGTTAGTTATGTTGACGGTTTGAGAAAGGGACGAAATATGTGAAAAATAAAAGTGGGGTACTAGATGGGATGGGATACGGATAAGCTTATTCACTTGATATAAAATATCGTTTCAGATTCAAAAAGCAATATACGTTTCGATAAACTCTTATAACCTATTAGTGTTAGCATAGAAAGTATTCCTCCAATGATTTATCATAATACCATTTTGTAACAGCAGCAATTCCTTGTTATTTGTCGCCCCATGAGAGTCATGATAGTGGTGGAGTACAAGAAGTGGAAGTTAAGAAAAATCAGATCGGATAAACGGGGAAATTTCATGGCTTGTTGGGTTTGACATTTTTACTGTTATTGCCTTTGTTTTAAAAATACAATTCGTCCTATTGTACTGTATCTATATTAAAAGTCAGAAGTTAGACATTCAAGAAAGAATTGGAACAATAGTATTAGTATTCGCCTAAGCACTATGTTCATTTAACTTATGCATTAAAAATCAATTGGATATCGATATTGAAAAATAATATTGCAAGACTGGGAAAATTGTTGTCTTGATTGCCAATTCCAGGTCACAGGGTAGTGTATTTCTGTAATTTGAGCACACAAAGCATTTATCAGTGTTTATACTTTAGCAGTGCAATCCGGCATAGAAGAGGTACCGGGCGAATCGAGATAGGAACAGAGACAAACCTGTCGAAAAAATGTAATTATTTCCAGGACAGTGGAGAAAGCAGCTGGGAAAACGCTGGATGTTGGCATTGGAACTTGTCCAAGACCTCTGCCACATCAAGTGAAATGGTGTTAAAATGCGTGTTGTACTGGAAAAGTGAACCGACATAAATAAATGGAGTTGACAAATTGTAAAGGCAGTATGAGGTTAGGGGAATAGGAAGTTGGGATTAGAGGATCATCGTTATTGCGAAGCTCTGAGATGTCCATTCTCTTGATCATTTAATAGTGTGTGCAAAGATTTAAGAGTTGATTAAAAATACGGGTTATGCATCAAACCTACACGAAAGATGGACGAAATAAAATCTGATCGTTTATCATATGTATTAATTACAAGTAAATTGTCTTTCATGTTCCAGAGCCCACCGAAAGGAGGCACCATTCCCTACCGCCCAAGGCCTGGCCCCGCTGGACCTGCTATGATGATAGGACAGGGTGGAGGTGGAGGCGGGTACGGAATACAAGGAAACTATGGAATCAATCCGGCGGAGGTATTTTTTCACTTTCTTGGTCCATATTTGATTTAAAATGCATGATTCAAACCCAATCAATGGTGACGAGTTTGTTAATTTGGTTACCTACGAACAACGGCTCACAATCACAATCCACTGTCGCTAAGGTGTTAAAATAGATTGAATAAAGTATTTTTAGCAGAACGGTATTACACCACCCGTTTCTACACAACTTTAGTATTGAATTCAGCACTATACTTCATATATGAATGCACAACATGTATGGTTTGGTGTAAAACTGTAAAATTTTCAGTGAATTTTCTTCCTTTTTCGGGTGCTGAAAGGATCAGGTGGATTTTTGTACGTGACTGCATTGCAGTAATAGAATACAGCAGCCGGTCTCAGCAATTGTCATGCACGACTTATTTCCAAGCTCTATATTACGTTACCTCCTATTAACGACCCAACACCGCTTTCATGAGACATGAGATAGTAGGCGAGAAGAAAGATGTGTGAATCGGAAGGAAAAAAGGATTTTAGCGGTTACATTCTAACATGCTTCTAGTCACATAGTATTTGCTCGTGTTTATTACGACGAAAGAACACACTATTGTGACTCTATACGAAGTAGCACATTCAGAGCTTTACAATTCTCGAATGATATTGTTAACACATTGGGGATGAACAATAACCTGGGAAACTTCTCATGCATGATCGTCTTTCCGTGTCTACTGAAGCAAATAAAGTGTTGTTTTCGTTATTACTACTCCAGCATGACATTCTCTCTATAGGTAGCTGAGGAATAATATACAACCACAAGGTATGGTCTATCTAATATCAGAAAAAACAGGAAGAAACTTTAAATAGATTAAGAAAAGACGAACAAAAGGAAACGTGGAATTTGTTTTTCGGATATTTTGTATCATTTATTTTAAAAAATCTTATTTATCAGTAGTTTGTATGCATCTCTACAGTTGCGTGAGCCGAATGGTGTTTTGTGAGCTCGCTGCTCCTACAGTATCGTTTGAATTAAAGCCAGCAATCTCAGCGAGTGATACCGTCGCGTAGAGACAATTTCAGTTTCCTTACATTTCCAAAGCAAATCGCATGTATGAACCTTGTGGAAAATTAGCAATAAGATAATACAAAGTTTATTCACGGAGCACTGTCATAAAATGTTTTTGTTTATGGTCCCAAACTGATGTTACTTTTTGGTAATATGTACTGTGTAAGCAAGATTTGATTTGATTTCGGAACCGAGAAAGGAGGGTGTCTCCTGATTGTGATTTGTTTTAAAATGTGTTACTTTCTTTCTAGAAGTAGAAAAGGCAGTCCTAGTAGATAGATCGACAAGAAAGATGTGGAAAGTGAAGATGATTAAGATTACTATATTAGATACGCGAAGAAGACAACAAACTCGTCATCAGTTTGGGTCGTCCAAACAGTGTGTTTCTCGTTAGTTGCAAGAGACAAAAAAATGGTTTTTATGTTTGTGTTCTTTTGTAGCAGATGGGAAAAATGGGTGCAAATCCGTTGGCCGGACTGGCTGCATTGGGACTTGGTGGTATTGGCGGTGGTCCAAACGCTGGACCTGTGAATCCCGCAGGTTGGCATCCGATCCCCATTCTATTTCTTTCTTTTGTATTATCATGTGTGAAGGGAATGCTGAATCACTGTGATCTCATTGTCGAGATGTTAAATTCACTTTTGGCATGCTTTATCTTCTTTTTTCTGTCATGAAATCTTGTCGGAGTAGAGAGATGAGATGGGAGAGAGGAAGAGCTACTTACACACACTCCTTGTCTCAAAGAGAAGATGTGGAATAATAAAAGAGTTGTTTTGGAATCTTAAAACAATTGAAAAGATAAAGAAGCTGAGATACTTGTAGCTTGTATCAAGAGGAAAATCACGCGCAGTAATATGTTTTCTTACAATACTCTTAAGCTCTTTACTATGTCCTATCTTATCGTGCCATACTACGTTTTTTGCATCTCTACTCTTGAATATTTCGGAGATGACTAGAACTTTTGCAGCCAATTTTATCAACGTAGATTGTTCATTGATTTAATTTGATTTTTCGCTTTGAAATAGCTCCTTTGGCTGCATTAGCTGCTCTTGCTGGCAGTCAGTTACGCACAGGAAGTAACAGGCAGCAGCAAAGTCAGCAAAGTAACCATCTTCAACAAGAAATGACGGTTCCCAACGAACTGATTGGATGTGTGATTGGCAAGGGAGGCACTAAAATTGCGGAAATAAGGTACAATTTTCCTTATGGCTACCTAATTAAAATAACAACCAATGATACTTATGCATGAAAGCTTATTTCACTAGATGACACAATTTGTGTTTCTCGATGAATTTGGAGATTTCCTATTATTTACATACCTTATCAATGACACTTTGGTTACATTTTTTCAGACAAATAAGTGGGGCTATGATCCGTATAAGTAATTCAGAAGAATTGAGGGAAGGATGTACTGATCGTATTATAACCATTACGGGAACTCCTGACTCTGTCGCTTTGGCTCAGTACCTAATCAATATGAGGTATGACATTTTGATCTTTTAATTTGTAGGAAAGAAACAACTTTTCATGTGAACGTGATTTTAAAAGATACATCAATTCTTTTAAAGACCAACATTGAAAATGCACGCATGTTATCCACGTTGATGCTTAGGGTTTTCATAGAGATTTGAGTCTGATCTATACAAAAGAGAATCGTGAGCAACAAAGAAATTCAATGTAGCAATCTACATGTTCCACAGTAAATGGTTCCAAACTTAATGATCAAATTTATTTTAAAAGTTAGAAAACCCTTTTGAATTACATGATTGATTTATATTGAATATGATGACAATGACAATAATAAAAACTATTATGTCAGTGTGGAGTTGCAAAAGGCGAATCTGGAAGCACAAAGCAAGGGCGAAGGTGGTTCTCAGAATGGAGGATCTAGCTCTGGTGCAGGGACATCAAGTGCTCCCATTTCCCAAAGTGGGTCTTCATCCTTGGCAGCAGCCATACCTCCTCTCGCCAAGCTCCTTTCGAACCCGCTCCTAGCTTCGCTCAGTGCCCTTGGGAACCTAGGTGGCCTGAATGACCTCCTTTCAGTAGCATCACTTCCTCAAGGATCCAATCAACCTGTTCAAACCACTGGTGTCCACCGTCGTCCACATAACTCCTTCACGCCAAAAATCAAAGCCTCTGGATCCCCACCACCTAAATCCAAAAATGACCGAAACAAATTCGCTCCTTATTGAATCACCAAAAATGTCATTTCTAAAACCAAGACTGGGTGTTTATACCCTCATCAATCTTTTCTCCAACCAGTCGCGTTTTTGACATCACCTTTCTCAATGAAAATCCTTTTTTGACCAAAAATATCTGAATCATTGGCTGTTTACGCTTTTGGTTTAATGTTGCTTTAATTATTTACCCTGTAAAACATTGAACTTGAATCCCATTGCAACTATGTTTAAGCTTATCATTTTTGTTAGTTTTTGATTTTTTACTAGCATGTAGCGTACTCTTTGATTTAATACTATTGAAATTACTTCACCACGTCATATAATTATGCGCGCCAGTTCAGCTATGTTGAGTGCACTGTGCAGTGTTTTATTTCATTATTGGGATTTCGTCTATAATCATGAAGAGTACAATTGATTTATAAGGGTCAGTTAAAAGATTAAAAGGTAACGATTAGGTGACAGTAGAATAATTTTTTCAGTAGTACATACTATAAAGTTTAACTTACTCATGTGGAATAGGTTACCTAGATTAGGCAGAACGAACTGTTTATAGTTCTTCTCGAAAATGCTGAGTAAAAGAAAGTTCAAATCCGACACAGATTGAAAGTAATAGAAGGTGTCTCATGAAGTGGAAAAACAGTGTAGGTAGTATGGAAGGCGCTTCACGTATGTTGTATACGCGATTGCTTGTATGAATTAAGCATGTCAGGAGGATAAGAAGAATCGGAACCAAAGGGCAGTGCATATATAACTAAGATTCTCTTGTATATATTATTATACAACAATATAACAAGGCATTCAGTTTTGTAGTAAGGCATTTCCTTCGTGCAATCAAGAGAAATTTTTAATGTACATAAATAAACCAGAATAATAATGTAGGCAGTAGTAGGTAGGGCAACAAGCAGTAGAAGAAAGTAACAAAATGTAGCGGGGTTTTCATTAAAACATGCAATCTGGACATGTAGTAGTTCAGGAAAATTAGTGCTTGCTATTCAGATGCGTAGTTTAGATTTAGTAGCTCACAATCTGCGATCATGTACAAACCCCAGATTGTCATGTTCGTGAAGTTTTCCCCCTTAATAGAATATTAATTGTTAGTAAGTGTCATCTAAAATTACAACTAGTAAACATTAGCCATAACTGCAAATGATTTGGACCTATATACATATAGAGCTGGAATACATGTATGACTGGAAAGAAATTTATCTCGCAGAAGTGCAGCCAATAATGATAAAATGATTTTAAACCATACACCTTAATTTTTAATGTTACAGTAGTTGATTTTTTAACGTTTTCTTTTATTCCTTAAAGTTATGAATGTGGCTCTGTGGTGGTATATTTACAATTGTAAGCGCTAAAATAAGAAATATA
Organism: Salina celebensis; assembly: GCA_036561885.1. Classification (NCBI taxonomy): domain Eukaryota; kingdom Metazoa; phylum Arthropoda; class Collembola; order Entomobryomorpha; family Paronellidae; genus Salina; species Salina celebensis. The sequence continues at coordinate 17,439 of JAAXOA010000739.1, forward strand.
CCTACTATTGAATATGTTTATCCTTGCAACTCCTGGTTCCTTTCACTTATTTTTCATATTATTCCTAATAGTACGTAGTCCGACTACGTATCCTATATAGCATTCTTTTATAATTAAGAAACAATTTGCCTACTATACACAATCACAGATATCATGAATCACTAAAATAGTCCTTACTCCTTTCTATACAAGCACACACCGAACTTTGGAATACGATATGTTGTTTCCCCCTACACCTGCTAGCATTGCGTACAACGTAGTACAACTTTTAGGCTTTAATACATATTGCATGCTCTACCAAGTTACTTGGGCAGGAATAAAAATTGCCCTTCCAGAATGACAGCAACACAGTCGGAATTTAGGCTGGTAGTATGCCATGCGTTTGTTTTCGATACGAGAGCGATGAATTTCCTAGTCAATCAGAAGTCCCTTACTTTGCCCTAGAAGTTTTTCCTGTTTTTTAAAAGGATGAGTTAGTTGGTTCGTTGGTTTTATTTAAGAGATGTGTTTTAGTATTATTTTTAAACGAATCATTTTTAAGCTTTTAATTAAAAACTGAGAGGCTTTGAAAAGTCCTTGGGAGTGAGATGTTCCTGTTTCTAATCGGAAGAAAATGAAGAATTTAAGAAGACAAAAATTTTACAGTATAAAATAATGTCCATGATTTACAACTTCCCGTTAGCAAATTAATGACAGCTTACAAAACTTGAGTGTTCGTCAGTTGGTTAAGTATAGATGAGTTTGTAGTAGTGTTTAGTATACTTCAGAAGATGACATGTAGAAAGCTGTCATCTTTTCAAAGACAAAACTCTTAATATTTTATTGTTCCTCTACCTACTCCTTTTCCCGTACATTTCAACAAGGTTGTACCACCGTATTGCGCCATAACAGATGCGTTGTTCTTATTAAATATTTGTTAGTGGAAAAAACCAAATCCCTTTATACATTCAACATTAAACGTTTTTAGTTCATCACATAGTATTTTTATAGACATATTTTACAAAGTACATAAATATATATGACAGCAAACGTGATGTTAACTACTGTTAGCACATGGTACATTACAATCAAACTTCAGACGTATTGTAGCTAGGGTTTAAATACACTTTTATAGTATACTGCTAGTGTATATGACTCTTGTAAGGGAAAGCCTAGAAATGCAGTTTATGGTTTCCTTACATCATCAGATGCGACTTTGAGCAGTGAGAAATTTGAGAAGAGGTCTTTGCGTAGACGATGATTTTAAGGTAACGAAAAATATCAGAATAATTTGTAAGGTGCACATTAACTAGCGTATCGGGTCTCTAAAATCTTTATGGTATCTCTCTACTCCAATATTGAAGTGAGTCTAATAATATAAGATAATAATATCATTGTTGTAGTAATAAAATCATTCTTCTCGTAAAAACATAATACCATACGCTTTACACTTCTGATGCGTTCAGAATTCTTGCGCTAATTTATGATTACTATTATTTATTGTTCATCCTTTCACCGAATAGCATCCTGTTTTCCTTTCACTATCAACGTTGCCAACTCTTGCGAACCATGGTTACGAAAACATTCATGTTGGATGCCTGATCCTTTACCTGTCTCACCATTACTACCATTACCAATCTTATTACGCGTAAGTCTATGATACACGCAACGCTGGTCTCCAAACAAAAAGCGCTCACACAAATTTATCTTCTTTTTTGGTTGAAATCACATTTAATTTTAAGTGTTTGTACTTGTACGTACTGTCACCACCTGACCGAACGAAAGCACCCGTCATTTAACGTAAGTACTCTTTCCATTCTAACCATAGTCTTTCCAGAATCCATCATCCAACCGACCAGCTTCCGGCTCATAATTCAACAAAACTCCTTCCACTCATAAAGCGTCCAAAACTTATCGTATCAAAACTCTCCGTCCGTAAACTATCAAATCCTTGTCGTTTTCTTTCTGTAGAATACGTATTAAAAGACCGTGGAAACCTTTTATCCGTTTACGTCATTTCTTGTGATAATGTGTTCAATCTTTCCTCAGTTTATTGATGCCCAAAACCTACTCGATCCGAACTCGCCATTGCTGTGAAAACTTGGTATACGCAGAATGAGCCTCTACTGCACTAATAATTGCTCTTTTTCCCAGGAATATCCACTGCGGCACATTCTGTCTCCCGATTTATTCATTCCCATCAGCCACCCATAAGCCCAATGGGATCAGTCGTAAACCTCCAATATTCCTGTTGTAGTCATGTAATTACCATACCAATACGCATCCCTTCCGAACGTATCAAGTTGTTGAAGATTTGTTGCATGTCTCATTAATGAACCATAACCATTCCACCGTTTCCTTAATCAAACCAAAATGTAAACACTAAAAAAGTGAAGAAACTTGCCTTGCCAACCACGCACACATTGTTACGAGTATATCCGAAGTGCACAACCGTGTGCATGTGACTAATGGGAACCTGATGCTCATTGTCCACTTTCTCTACCTAATGCGGGGCACCCCGAAACATCCTTTTCGTAGTTTCACATTGGGAAAGCCTTGAAGACGCGTTCCACCTCAATACTACCTCTCTATACCACGTAAAAATAACCTACTTCATCAATACCCTTTTTGCGAACTAACTGCACTGATCGTCACTTTCCCCATTTATCCCATTGCATACACCCATCACATGAAGGTCACGTCA
>JAAXOA010000740.1:0-20119 GCA_036561885.1 Salina celebensis
AAAGAAATGAGTTTCCCTGTGCAACATATTTACTCGCTCTGAAGTTTACTAGAAAATACGTAGTTTGTGGGAAAAGCTCTGCTTCCATCTAAGCTGGGTCTTTGTCTCGCTCATTATTTTTGCGACTGGGATAGGTCGTTCCACATCACTGAATGCAGGACGTGAACAGTGTACTTCACTATAATTTTTCTATTTTGATGTAGCTCCGTCTCAAAAATCCCATGACGAGCTTGAGTTAGAAAACTGCTGCATCTTTTTTCTCCTAATTTTAGCCAAAAGAAACGAAAGAGAAACGAGAGCTTTGAAGAAGAAAAAAACTATTTGCTGTTAAATCATTTCTTTTTGATTTTTTTTTGTTTCTCATCAGACGATGCATAGCACAGCTGGATCTTTTTCAAAAAAACCATATAAAATATATAATACTCCTTTATTCTAGTGATCTCGTAATTTTTGCTTTCTGTTTTCTTATATTGAATCCGCACCAGCTGCTTGTATGAGTTCAGGCTGCTTTCCAGGAAATTATTTGGCGGAAGATGTATTGCTAGCATGATAAAGTAATACCTTTAGTAATATTTTCTTCCAAACTTGTGACAAGTTTTCTTTTTCATTTGAGAGGAGAAAACACACAAGTTAAATTAGAAAGAAATTGGAAAATATGTACCTAGTCAATGTTTCTATTAAAAGTGACGATGACAGAGTTTGTCCTGTAATTCGTCATCGCCAATCATCATCATCATCATTCTTTAAAGGCTTCACTATAAGAAACTTCTTTTTTACGCCATGATAGCAATGGAGAACTCAATTTGTAACTACGCCTGACTGCAGCTTACAGCAACGAATTGTGCTTTGTTATAAGTAGTTTCTGGAGAATTCCTTCCGTTTTCAATTTACAGCTGGTGAGTTAGTATTAAAAGTAATTGCTTTCACTTGTGTTGAAGCGCGTTGGGCAAACATTGTAGCAATCATGCGTTCAATTTTTCTGATTAATGTTCGGTCCAATGGGGAACACTTGTGCAGCTTTTTAAACTTATTTTTTCTAACTTTAGCACATTATTTTTGTAATAAACATATGCTATCGATACGTTATACGTTTATATTCTCAAAACTGGAAACCCGTCAGTACTCAGTATGTTTTTTCAATCACGTATCTTCATGCATCTCTCATCACTTCTGCCATTTTGCCTCGACTGATATTGTTGAGCTTTTAAATAGGCATGAAAGTATGATTGCTCGTATATTTAATACCTTAGGTGAAACAACTGTAATTTTTTGCAAGCTTGAGCCTGACTACCTTCCCATGAAATACAAATTGTATACAATACAATACTGTATGCCAAGCTGCATCATTGTCAAATAGTAAATTTGAGCATGCTCAACTGCATGGATGTATGAAAGGAATATTTGCAGAAATCTTAACAAGTAGTAGATAAATCCAGTCTCTAAAAGTGTAATTTCAGAGGCATGAGTAATAGTTTTTGTTTAATTTCTCATGAGCCTGTTGTTATTTTAGACTTTTCCAAGCGTACTACGAGACGCGAAATATTAGTTCATGTGCACTTAATTAGAAAATGCATTAAGTACTTGAACCAAACTCTGGATTTACAACAAGGAACATAAAACAAGCATAATTAGGATACTACTTAAGCCATAATTACTTACGTACAAATATCCATTTTCTAACTAACATCCCGGCAAAAAGAAAAACTCTAATAAATACTTGAGATCTAGCATCCAAGATCCAAACACAAAAGAAAGAGTAATTTGAAAATTATAAGGACCAAGTATTTACAGCCAACATTTATGCCATGAAAGAGACAAGAAGTATGCTTCTTACTTCATAATATTGCAGGTTTCTGCAGAGTCTATACCTATCTATGTAGGTTATTGTTTGCTTTCTATTATTTGGGCAAAAAGTGAACTCAAGTATTACATGTTTGTTTTTTGCACGAAACTGTTATTATCTTCAATATAAGCTGTGAAGAGAAAAAAACTGGCTTGCATGGAAAAACTGGTGACCGAGCTATGTGTCATGTCAAATCGAAAAGGAATGCATAATTTCCGTGTTTACCATTTTCTAACTTTGCGAAATATACGAGTGTTTAATTGTATACATCAGCCAACAGCAAGAGCACCATATAATTTTGTAGCTTTAGTTTTATTTCCCACACAGCTAATACAAATACATACCACCAGCTGAGTCTGGAATAACATAGAAAGTCAGACTTTGCGTGAATCAACCCCCATTATAAACCAACAACCAAATACAGTTGATATTCATGGTGTAATATGTTTCATCTTAAGTAAATATTTGCAAAAAATTGACCCGCCTATAACTTTGATAGATCGTTTATCATTTCAACGAGCTTTTTTGCCAAAACTACTGCTAGTGTTGGAAATAGAGTGAAAACTTTCAACTCCAAAATATTTTCTTTTGCAAATACAAGCTTTACAATAAATCGAAAACTTTGAGCAGTTAGATTGGTAATATCCTTAACTGGAAAGTGGTCTAGTTCTGAAACAGCGTTTTAACAGCTCTAATATTTTGTAAATTTTACGACTTTATCTTACCAAACTTAAACTTCTTTCAAAGATATATAAATAAACAGATGGAAAAGCATTTACCTCTATATAATCGCAAAAAGTAAACCCATTTAGAGCAAAGAGCCCGTTTGGAATCACCCTGAAATGAATAAACTTTATTCTGTTTCTTTCTCTGTATTCGGCCAGAATACTAAAACATATCGTGAGAAATTATGTAATGTGCCAACAACGATAAATAAACTATTCTCCTTTCGTCTCCCCGTTTCCCCTTTTTCCTTTCTTCATTTTGGTCATGTGGAAAGCAGACAAGCTCGTTCCCATTCCCACAGTCACACTCTTCTTTTAAACATTCAACGCAAGGTTATTATCGCTTTCTCCAGTGAAAGCAATCAAATGTTTTTCCGTTTTGTGTACCCATGTACTTCTTATCCATTCCATCCAAACTACTTTCTCCCGGAGTTTATCAGGACGTTGAGAAGAAGCTCATTGAAAAGAAATGGAGAGCGACAAACTACTTATTCGCCTACTGATTTTGTTTGCAGTTTCACATATAGTTCACTATATATTATCTCTAACTGTCCTACAATTTAAAATGATTGGATATTTCCACTCCATTTCCAACAGTAGCAGTCTATCTGATAGGGATTTTGAAAGTTGCTTGTGTTTGTTTATAATACGGGAAGGATTTCACTCAGCCAAAAAAATACTCCTACATTCATTAGTACTATAGGCATCACTCATCAGAAAGGCTTCCTAAATTGAAAAAAAACTGGGAAAAGGAAAGCTGCTAGACTTTCTCTATTATTGGAATTGCGACTAAGTATGTTTATGTTTGCCATTATCATCTCATGTACGCATTGGAGTTTATCACGTTATGAGAAAGTAAGGCGTGACGAGGGACGTGATCGGGCAAAAGTAGGTAAAAAGCCCTTTTCAGCGAGGTTCATTTCTGGAGCCCACTACGCATTTTATGCGTCGAAGCAATTTGAACCTAAATAGGTCTAGAGAGTCGTAGAAAGCACTCATATAGACAGTAGCGAAAGCAAACAGAAATATATTTTTAATTGTGAATGTGAAATCCACGCTTTGGATGCCAAAATTCGTTGTATAAAAGAGAATGTTTTTCTTACTAGCAGTGAACGTCTACACAATATTTCTCATTCGCATCATCCTTAACGTCAACTTGAACAGCAGCAGATGTTACAGTCTGTTTCTATTTGGGGACATTCAACTTCTCTATTATACTAAAAAACTATAAATTGCAACTTTTTTTAGAAGATACCTTCATTTAGAACTTTTGAGTGATGCAACGAACTTGTATGATACTCAAAATTCCCCGCCAACTGCTAACATGATTGTTGAGTCCTACATATAGTAGAAAGTGACTCCATATTATGTGAACTCTAAAGTAGTTCTTTCTGAAGTTTATACATACGTATTCATTCATTCGTTTGCTCTGTCATTTTCTTTTCACTCCAGTTTCCTCTCAAGCTGCCGTTAAATGTGAAGAGTAAAGAAGACAATATACTTACTGAGACAGTGCCACTCTAAGAATTCAACTTGAATGAGAGCAAAATTGGAACAATGGGAAAAAGTGATCTTACAGAATGAGCTCCAAAAGTGGCAAGCAGTGAAAGCTGTTATACGTAATTGAAGTTGGCGATCTGTGTACAAAGTACATTATCAAGAGAAAGTTAATTTGAAGCGAATTTCATTGTTGCTCTTTATTTTATTGCAACTTTTAATATTACAGACCGATAAACAGTCAAGGAGATTGGTAAACAACTCCATGTTAAAGATGACGGTGGCCGAGTCCACGTCTGAGCCAACCGTCGGTTCCTGATGCTTCCGCGCAATTACGCAAAGATAAAAATCTAGTATAGATTTGATTAAACAAAAGTTTTCAGCTAACAGTAGTACTTCACATAATTTTTTACATTATATGTATTTGATAAACAAAATTTAAACAGCAATGGTGCAGGTTACTAAAGCAGGAGTAGATAGTTTCACAATACCGTTTAATAACCTCATTTTAGTTTATTAGAAGGCAAAAGGACCAAGGTAAAAAAATCACATGGTGACATTTTGCCTTTATTCTCTTGTGTTATCTTTATAACATAGAACAATAGAGTGCAACCATTAAAGAAACAGCAGCGTTGGGGATATCAGAAGAAATTTCTTCATAAAACCCATTCCAACTAGGACCTACATACACTAAAACAACCCATGCATTTGCTAGATAATGAGTACTTGTGATAAGAAGAATATACAATTTATAGGTTCTACTACTTCTACTGCTGCATTGTCAGTTCCTTTACCGCTTGCTGTCCAAGGATTTACTATGTCCATACGTTCCAAATAACTACGTAATTGTGAAAGTTGGTGACAGACGGGATAAAATCAGGAAGCATACGTTTACTCTGAAGACACTACAATGTACAAGGACAAAAGCAACAGAGAAGGAAAGTTTATAGCAATGGTCAGAAACAGGAGAAACCTGAGAAGTTGCCGTATTAAAAGTACTTTCGATGCGCTGTTGTTTTCACTGCTGCAATTCTCCATTGTAAAAAAGGGAAAAGTTTTTGTCTGCCTGTTGGATATGTGTTTGACGTTCAGTCTTTTTCTATTCTGGTATCCTCATAGAAAAGTTCACTATTGTAACCTAAGCTGAGCTCCAAATGAACATCATATACACGTGCTTGAGCACATATCTCTTTGCATGATCATGATCACAGTATGCAATAAGACCATTCAATAAACTACTCGACAGTGTTAGTGTTCGACTGCCACATGGGCTCTGTGCCTTTTCATTGGGACGTCTCATACTTTCACGAGTTTATAAGTGAACACAACGAATGCACAGGGCCCTAGTGTAGAGAAAAAGAGAAAGTTCATGCTGCTATTTTAACTATTGCTTGAAAGCGCATGGAGTCTCTGAGTTTTGTTTGAATGTTTATACACTATTCCAGCGGCTTTGGGCCTATTAGCTTTATAAAATGGTAGTGCGTAAAAATGGGAAAGTGTGAGATGTACATCTGTGCTAGTTTTTTACTCTGCTGAGAACATGTGTAGTTTCAAGTCAGATGGTAGGGCACTCTCGCTGAGGATTCAATGCGAGAAAGAGCGAAGAGAGCAAAAAGTAATCGATAAAAAGGAGTCTGTGTATTATATGCACTTCTCACTCACATCACTTCACTTTCTCTTTTTACCAACACCATTATTATTTTGCTCTTCCTTCAGACAGGTTTGCGATTCACATGGAATAGTTTTGAACACGTGAATATTTCAAGAGCTGCTAAAAATATACGGAATATTGAATTATGGACTAAATAAAAAATATGTGAAGGTAAACAAAATCGGAGCCTGTCAGATTTGTTTTATTTACATTACAAAAATGACTGTAAAGTCGAAATTCAAACTTAAAATCAAATTTTACGTAAGTTATGAATCCTCAAATAAAGACACCTTGTTCTGTTACCAGTTTAATTTTTAATAAATATATGACAATAAAATTTATGAATCACACGATTGTAACTTGAATCTGAATTAGTACTCGGGAGGTGAAATATGGCATCGACAAACTATGCAAGCGAAGACAAATACTGGTTGTACCATCTACGATTATGAAGATACAGAATGGATCGTTAAGCCATAAAAACTATATCAGTAAGATTGTGGTTTGAGGATCTCTAAACTGTGGGGCTATCTTGTTGCCCATATCAGTGTCGAAATTACATAATTCCATTGAGTACCTTCTGTCAGTAAAGTTTTTTATGAACATTTATGACTTATCCAGTTGTTGTATTCCAGGAAGTAAGAGTTGGCCTACTTACCAAAGTTGTTAAATTTGATTTCTCCGCAAATGTTAGATATTCCAGGAAACCCTTCAGCTAATAAACCTTTTAGCGAAAACCTACTCCTCGACTATGGTCTCAATTGCAAAATTTACAGTACGGATTTTTTTGCCTCAAAATTACCTTCAGAGCCAGCATGACAGGTGCCATGCTAAGGGTTTTGGAGGGATGGCTCTTTCAAAAGACGAATTCTCTAAAGCAAAGACTCTGTATGATTTAATCATCGAACGTTATACAGGTTATCGATGCATAAATTGAGTATAAAACTAAGTTTAAAGGGTAAAATGTCTAGATTCAATTTGCCTCCAAGACAGAATTTTATAGTTTATTTCAATACAAAGTCACGTTTGTAATTTCGCAAATGCACAAGCAGTTGGCTATTGGCAACTTTGGGTTTTATTTAAATTTTCACAACTGCCATTTCCTTCACTCGTTCAGCCCAGACAGGACTAGAACAAAAACTTAAATCGGCAGTAGAAAAGCAATTTCACCTTCTTTTTCAATCCTCAATAGAAATGCGCTAACAAAGTGACTAACATTTTGCACAAAATATAGTCTCTCACAGACCATTGCGCTTTTCTTATCTATTTTTTTTGAGCTACCGCACAAGGAAAAAAAAAAGTTTTACAACTTCTACTTTTTTAATAATTTCAATTTACTCGCTTGTTCGATTTTACTCGTTTTGTTCTATGAGGGGTAGGATTTTCAGAAAAATCTATTGGAACAGCTCAGACTGAAAACAAAATAGTTTTTTCTCTTTCTATTGCCTAATACAAAAGTTGAACATTATCTAAAACTATTATTATTATTGCCATTTCCATTTTCTCTTTTTACGTTCCACACTAATGCGTACTTGGAAAATTCAGTAGTACCCTATGGCACAGATAATACCCAAAATAGAAACGATCGGTAAGCTTTGCACGGGCAAAAAAAAATCTGCGAAAAATTGGAAGAGACTGATACGAAAGGTACTGGAAATGTAATGACTTGGCGTGTTCAAAACTACAAAAGATGGGTAAATTGTCTGAAGGCTATTTGCTGTACAAGTTGTACATTTTCAAATAGTTGAAACTAGAACGGAAACGAAAGGAAGAAAGGAAAGTCCCAACAAGGACACAGTTTCTACGTGCTTATTTAGAACATATCGAAATATCTTTGAAACATTTCAATGAGTGCACACATTGTTAACGTTATACGTAATAAAGCCAATACAAAATCGATTTTCATTCCGAAACTGACTTCAACTTGGCTGTGAAACCCGACCGTCTCTCCATTTACAGTCATAATCTATGAAAAGAAGGAAAAATGGCACATTGGCGTGTCTGAGAAAGTGAGAAACGGAGCGTGGTACGTATAAAAACTGAATGAATGTATCACAATATTCTTTTCTAAACATTCTTTTTATCAAGCCGCAGCAGCAGAATAGTAGACAGCATCGAAGAATACGTAACAACTCTAATACTATACTAACTAGCACTTTTTCTCCAGAGCGAAGTCAAGCTTTATAGCTTAACAATTTATCCAGCAGCTGCAGCATGTCTAGTTTAGCGTGCGTGAATGTAGGTTTTACGGTTTACTCCTATCGTGTGTATTTTGCAAACTGCTCTTTGCAAAAAGAGGAAGAAAAGTAAGCAACAGCAATAATAATAGTAATATCTCTTTTGAGAAAAACAGCCTCACCGGAACCACTACGTTTTAGTATTTCTAGGAGAAAGCTTCTTATAGATTTGCATGCATCACCTCAATGCTCCTACATTTATCCGTGTTACCAAGTTACCATTCCATTACCCTTTACTTCATTCGGTTCAGTTTTCAAAGAACCGTAGAAAAAAAGAGAAAATGAAAGGACTTCGCGGAAGTGAAGTCTCCACTTCACCGTCATCCATAACCACGTCATCCAACCAAACAAATAATCCGTATTCAAAGATAAATGTATTTTGAACCACTTCATTGGAATTTAGCGTGCATATGCTTGCAGTAGTTAATCCTGTGGAAATAATTATATGTATATTCACCAAACAAAGAAAGTGACCTCCCTACATAATACAAAACAACAATATAAAATCTAAACACTCTTAGATCTTTCCGTACTGTTAGAACTCAACAATCCATATGTTGGATTTATAATTTTAACTAAGGAACGGACATTATGTAAAATATATTTGCTGAACTTAAAACGGGAAATCGGCAAACTAAAGGGCGGTGCTTTCACAGATGAGATACTTTGATATAGAAAATTCGTTTAGTTTCTTTGCAAATAATGGACTGTTCCGGCATGCATGTTTAATAGCCCTTTATGTTAGCTTTTTACAAGCGATGAAAGCCAAGTGCAAGTCTACTCTGCACATATTTAATACTTGTTTTGAATAATGGGTGTTTACCCCGCAAGTACTTGACCAGATGGATACTTTTGCAAGAAGAGAAAGTACAATCCCTGGACTTTTTTAAATTTTTGCCTACACGTTATGCAAATTTATATGAGAAGTTTTCCATCATGTACTACCTACGCACAAATGGCAGTTTTCGTTTTTCATGTCCATGTCGATGTAACATGTTTTTTGTTGTGTTTTAGGCGATTATTTACATTTACGATTGCCCATGTGTATAATTTTTTGCTATTTAATAATGCAAAAGAACAACCCTTATAAAAGCTTTCTACCGACACGTTATGATTTAAAAACAATTCTGAAAAACTTTTTTAACTAAAAATATAATCGCCGTAATCAAAGATACTTGCCATTGTAGTGTACAGTAAGACGCTTTCACAATACTTTCCTTCTTGTAGTTCGTACACAAAAGTCATCTTTTTAATTTTGTTAAATGTCAGAATTAACAAATCGACATTACAACCCCCAAAAGGTTAAAGAAATTTTGTGGCCAGAATTTATTCCAAAATTACAGGCGGAGCAACCAGAAAAGAAAACTCCAAACGGTTGAGTTGCATGCAAAATACTATTTCGCCATGTCGTTAATCTAATGACACGACAATCGCAATAATGATAATCATAACGTATAGCATACATAAAGGTAAGCTATTTTTAAGTAGGAGAAAGCAACAGCACAAAAGTTAATAATGTGTTCCAGTTTCTATCACATAAAAGAGCGAACAACTTGCCATGTTGAGTTTTGAGCGTAGCCTATTTCATTTAATACTTAATCCTTTGCCTTTGTTTTTGTTGCAAACTGGCAATCCAATTTCGACTTATACTCAAGTTGATTTAAATCCCGAATAGAAAGCTCATAAAGTTAAGCTTTCCCTGAAGTATGTTTTGCAAAAAAGCTTTTTTAATGGTTGTAAACCTTGTCATTTATACTAAGACCATATTTTATTGCCAATCTGCATATCCGAATGGTTCAAAATCAATACAAAGCGGAGCTACCCACAAATCCATTAATTTATATACGTTTGAACAAGTTTTCAGTTGAGAAAGCATGTAAAAATCCAGAGAAGCGTGTAAAAGTACATATTGGCAGTGCCACTGACCTCATGGAATAATCATGATGAAAAAGACTCGTTTTTTATTGAGTTGTTTAACATTTAACCTTGGCGAAAATATCCTGTCAATTTGGTAGACATTCATTACATCGTTAACCATGGTCCAAGTTTTAACGAGTTGGCTTGCTGTTGCAGTGGTAAAAGTTCAAAGCAACAGCGTTATACAAACCAGCTGCCTTATACTGTTGCACCAAGCATATTAAATAGGAAATCAATACAGTCTGCTCAATTAACAATCCTTTTATAGAACTGAGTTGCATATTATTTTTTCGTCTTGTTTGTAGGAAAACCCAAGCTTTTTGAAAATTATATAAAGTGATAAAGTAGTAGTTGTTTGTTATGTTATTTTAGTATGACAGACCGCACAAAAAGAGGACGACTTTTCCCTGACTTTCTCTAAGCCGAGTTTATGTGTTTTCTTTCTCTCGTAGTGGACAAAATATCAACAATAAAAGTCCAATCACGTCTGTCCACAGTATAGAAGAGGACCACGTGTGGGTTTTCGTCCAAGCTTTTAGGTATTTGTCCCCACAAAAAATGGTTGTATTAACGTGTGGCATATTGCTTTCACTGGGACAGCAGCCGACACATGGATATAAAAAAGAGTTGCATGCAACTTTAATAAACGGGCATTCTTTTTGCAAGTTTTGATATCAAAACGTGCCGCTGAATTGCCACCACCACAGCTGTGTCACAAGGGATATCAGAACAGCCTACAAAACCGCACTGCTCAAATGTAGGCAGGCTCTTCATTTCTGGCAGTATGAAAAGAACCCGGGAGAATGTTTTTGCCTACATAGTCGACATGAAAGTTTATTCATTCCAACAACTGAGTCAGCTGAAAAGAGGAAGAAAATTCATAGCAAAGAGAATCGACAAAAGTCGCTTCGTTCCAAATAATTCATTTCTGTTTATTTCTTTGACAAAATAACTAACAAGCTTTATTAGTGGGTTTGCTTCCAAGAAGGTTTTTTATATTCATCGTGATTCATGCTTGTTACTTTCTCCTATCAAAGCTTTTGTATATTAAGCTTGATTATTTTCTGCGGGTTTGTGTGGCGTGCTGACGATAATGGTATTACAACTGCCATAAAATTATCCACGAACTACATCGCAGAATGTAAGTGAAATGCGGGTGGTTGTAAAACTTGTCAGAAATCAGAAAGATGATGATGAAACTGCTGTGTTATGTTAAGTTCAGCACTAAACGCATGAACCAACACACACTCATGAGTCATGCCTACTGTGTGGAGTGGAATATAAAAGCTTTACTTTCCCCGCGTTATTACTCTAGTCGTTATCACAACACATTCTACGCTGCAATTTTCCTCCTTCATCATCAGAAGAGTATCAGAAAATAGTACCGGTTAGGGAAAAACCGCATCCCATCATAATCATCAAGGAAAATCCTGAATGACATTGACACTGCCACCAAAAAGCCATATTTACTACTCCCTCTTCGTATACTGTACATTTGCACTCATACACACTACTTTTTCTTGTCAACTTAGCCATTTCATTCCCCTTCGAGGGAGAGCAAAAAGGATTTGTCAAAAATTATAACTAAATGTTTACTGTTCACCCAATTTTCCATCAATATAAATGTTTGCACACAAACGAAACGTACAAATGTAATAAAAATTATTGTTAATACGCAATAATATTATAAGGCAAATCCTTCTCTCATTTGCATTGTGATTTTGCAGTCAGTTTATGTAAGATTTCGTTGCATACTTCAATCTTGCTGCATTGCTCGTATCTTTTATATAATTCAATGTTGTAATAAGCAAATAAAACATAACAGAGATTTAATGTACGTACACAGTAAAAACTGACTTCCACACAAGCAGAGCTGGACAATCGGTAACGTTTGTGACAGCACGTTCTGTTTGATATTTGTTCAGGCCAAAGGAGCTGGTTGGGCCCCAGAATTGCGTAAAATACTGGTCGCTGGAAAGTACACGAGTTGTAAACTATATTCTTTAGTTGGTTGATTTTGTAATTAGGAATTCGCAATGTTGAGACATATTATAAGCAAACATATTGACTCAATTGAGCCCATTTTGGCTCCCACAGCCGATGCTGTTAGCAAGCAAGAATACTAGTTTCCCGTAGCTCCAAGTCAATCCTTTATAAATCTGACGAAAAATAAAGTTTTGAAATATGTTTTGTATGCGGTGACGGTAGATGAAGCATGATATAAAAAATACAATGAATTTTCTCAATATTGTTGACTCACACCATCTGGGTATGGGTATTCACTTTTGTAAAAACTGAATTGTTCTGCTTGGATGTTGCTCCACCACACATAGGTTCTAGGTTTCCCTCTACAATAACTTTTTCACTTGGTTTTTCTTCCCCTTCAACCGCTATCAAAGTAGTATCTGCATAGATCCCCTGAATTTCTTTACACTATCGGTACACTTTCACTTACATGTGATCTGACGGTTGGTTGCTTTTTCGCTTCGCTGATGATGATGATCCCTAGGAAAAGTTTACGAATAATCTAATATTAGTATGTAATATTCCTCCAGGAAAAGTTCAACATTATTTCCAAACTAGCTAAAAAGTTAGACTATATTTGGTGTAATATGCTAGTCTTGTGCATTTCTCTGCATAACCAAGGGATTCAATATGTGCACTGTGCACAGAATTTCCCTTGTCTTAGTTTTAGGACAAGCTTCACTACATTATCCCAGCAAATCTTCTTTCTTCCTGACTCTTGTAAGTTTGTCGCCGATGACGGTGGTAAGAGTGGAATCACCAAAATAGCATAAAAAATTAGAAGATGACGACGATCGACTATGGCTTCAAAGAATAGTCTCAGCCATTAGGGTTACATGATAGTTTGGAAAGCATACTTTACAGGATGGATATTACAGTGTGCAGTGTCCTGAAAACTAAAACTTCATACGACATATGATCATAGGTGAATGAGAATAGTTTCTCTAGGTTTTCGATTATTACGTGTACTTACTTTAAGCAAAGGAGCTTTAAAGGATGCTCGTTCCATGCAACCTTTCCAAAAGTACACACGCTGAGTTGGCCTTTATACGCACATAATTTTCAAATGAGTGGAGGCCAAAAAATTGTCCATACTAGAAGTAAAATTCAACTCTTGTTTTGGGAGATGCAGCAGAGTAGTGCTCATTTCAGAGATGGTAAAAGGAAAGTATTAAATGTAAGCCTTCTCGGAGAAAAACAAGACTCAGAATAATTTGGGATTTAAAATGCACTGCATGAAGTTTTTGTTGACGATGCCCGTGGCTGTGTGCAATTAAGGGAAAACCAGATAATGACACTGAAAATCGTGCGGAGTGGGAATAAAGAGAACCAGAATGGATATTTAGAATTATGTATGCATAATGCACGCACAATTGCTACTCCTGCCACTGCCATTTATTCTAATAAATTGCTTATGTTTCCTGAACTAACAGGACTGCACAGTAAAACTGCTACTTGCTGCGTCAGCGGTATTTACTGAGAATTGATGCAATACAACAAAAATATTTATTACTTTGCCTTCTGTCTACGCACCCAGTGGACTGGAACATGCAAGACTCGCCAAACAAGGCAGTCAGTCTACTGATAAAAGAGAAATAAGGAAAAGTCTTTTCTTTTCGGAGGGGGAAATTAAAGCATTAAAACAGAGTCAAAATCCTTGAGAAACGCGAAAGCGGTAGAAGTGATACGGGAGTAATGGTATTATTGGAGTGCAGAAAATACCGAAAGAATCTTGGGATGAAATGAGCTTAACAAATACACCGCTAATAAGTACCTCTGTATGAAAATAGTCGTTGAACGAGTCATGGAAAGTCTTGTTGTCGCCAATAACGTGACTAAACCATTAATCGCCTAGTCAGGCACGTGTATTCATAAACAGCTATCGTATACAGTATTAATGGTATCATTACAATTTGCGTAACTGTAGGGTGTAGCGTATAACCTCAAGAGTCGGAGACAATGTCGTGCCCAAGATCAATTTTTAGTTTCTGCTTGTGAACATGAAAAGAGGGAGGAGAACAATAAATTGTGCGTTAATTTATATTACCAAAATGAAAGGTATTAATCAGAAAACTAATACTTTGTGGACAAGTATTCATAGCCATTTTGTGTACTGTTTTATGGGAAACTGTGGTGCACACCTTCAGTCATGTTGACATTGATAAAGGCGACAACCCAAGTTGAAGCCACAGTGACTCATCTCAGTTTAGCGTCTCAGAAGAGTACCGTTTGCTTTCTGAAGAGCATTGAAAACACACAGTAGTTAATTCAATTTTAGAAGACTCTTTTGTTTCATTGAGGACTGAGGAGAAAGTAGCCAGGTGCCAACGTGAGTTATTATCGCGCCTATTGTTCCTTAGTTTGATTTATGGTGGCTCATTCCACATGGTTATCAGAACTAAGCAAATATACATTGTGTTTTGTAGCCGAAATCAATTGCTTTTAGCGAAACATGCCCTGGAAATTTCTGTCCGAGACAGAGTAAACAAAATGATAAGAAAATTACAGCAACGATAAAAGCTCAGCTTATCAGACAAAAGTTGCGCACTGCACCAGCACACACCTCACAGAATTCGGCTTTTTACGGGGTAGGAAAACCGGGTTTATACATCGCATAATACAGTTTATGTGTTGTCACATCATTATCACATAACATGGCAGGAAAAATAATCTGATGAGGAATGCCTAAAGGAAATTGCATGAATATTTATTTGATTCTTTGAAGAATTTTCTTTCGAGGAACTGGCCTCGATTCATTGATTAGATCCGTTCGTAAGTGGCACAAGAAAGGAGAACGATCTATTTATAGTTCCAATAAAAGCATGGCTATATCAGGAAATCCATCTTGGAAACCATTCTCTTCAACCAGCCGATTGCTCTCATCAACGTTCGCTACCTAATGCCAATGAAAGACGATTTTCCATTGAGCAATTCTGAACCTAGGAAAGTCTTAGTTTTTCGTGTGTATTTTAGCAAAATGAACAAAACTCACACACTTGACACTTTTGTAGCCAGATATGTGTTTTGAGGTTTTCTCAATGTGCCTCATAGAATCACCATTATCATCGCATGGGAAAGTATAGTAGTCGAAATTGTGACTGTTTTTGTTCATGTGCATCCATGTTTTTATATAGCTACTCTGGGTCGTGGCTCACAACACTATTATATTAAGCAATGGGTTGTAAAAGTCATATAACTTTTTCATCATTCTCTCGACTTTCTCGTCATATTTGCATTAAACTCATGAGAAAATGGCCATTTGCAGGAAATTACTCTTATATCTTCCATCTGAATCTTGACTATTTGTTTTTACTGCGGTTCTCTCCTCGTTTGTCTTACACACAGCTAGAGTGAAAGTAAACTGAGTTGTGCGAAAATGGAAATAAGTTTTCATATACATTTCTCATTTCTTATTACACAACACGCTAGCGCTCGTATAACAGCTGACTTCTGGTTTTTACAACTGCCATTTTTAGTTATTATCATTGTTCTGACTTACTCAAGAGGAAAGACTGTTGGCTACATTTTTACAGCCTTTTTCCAAGGTGGCAGACGAGAGCAATGTAATTTATAAAGCTTTTTTTCACTCTCTTCCCGTGCGTGTGTAACACTTCGTTGGCAGTGATAACGCAACTTTTTCCTTCACTTGTTCCCTTTCCTTGTTTTTTACAGTTGAACTTATTTGGTCATCTTCTCTGTGCGTTCGTAGTTTTTCTCGCGAAAAAATAACAAAAAAAAAAATATTGCTTATGATTTATTAAACGTTAGTCTCAAGATTTTCACAAAATGAGAACAATCTTTCACACTTGTATAACTTTCTCTCTCACTTCTCTTACGTATATTAGTTCAATCATACCAAATTTATCACGAGAAAGATGTACATTAATCTATGTTAAGCTCTGGTATTACAAAAAATACAACACAGCTCACTGGTCCCTGGAATCATGAGATAATTTATAAGCCAATTTCTGCTTGATTATTGTTCTGCAACTGTTGTTCTTTGGCCTTAGTTTTTACATGAAATAAAGTTTTCCTAGTTTGTTTAGTAGTGATAATCCCTTCCCATTTCTGCGTGTGTACGTGTCAATTTGTTGACATTTATAAAGCTACCTTTAGAATTCTCGGCACGGTGAAAGTCTGTGGACGCTTAATCCCAAGAATATATATAAATAGGTTTCCTCCAACGCAAACGCATATGATTTTTTTGAAACATTACATTAAAATGTATAAGCTGGAGCATCATTTCAAGGCATTTCCAACAGTGCCAAAATCTGTTTCTCGCACCGACGGATTATCTTCCTGTAAACGAGTAAGCTTCAAAATAAGCGCGTCAAGCACGGATAGATTACTACATATAAATTCTTGGAGATTGGAGAGGAAAGACGAGAGCGTCATTTCCGGACGTAAGCAATCTTACAAAGCATTAGCCACACAATGTACAATCACAGGATAGCATCGCTTCGCAAAAGGTTCCAACTTGTTGTGAAGTTGATAAGTTAATGGAGAGGGAGAATAAACGTGACAGAAATAGTGGAAAGATACTAGACAGCAACACAAAGGTGAAAATCCCTTGAAACTGCTTTCTCGTGTCTTTCGATTTTTGAGAGGAGTCTCCCCACTACAGGTATAGATTCCTACTGTCGGCATGTTCTGAAGAGTTTTTTTCCAACATGTTGAGCCGGCTTGTGTTACTGGAATCGTGATTTTTCTGGTGTTTACACGAAACTGCATCCAACATAATAAAAAAAGTTGAAAACAAATTGGAAAATGGGGAATAGGAAGTGCAGGAGTTGAACACTTGCATTTCCCATTTAAGTAATTATTTTTTAGAAGTCTTTTTTGTTTTCTCTTTTTATATGATCCCTTCATACCATTTAGAGAATGAAATCTTTTGAATCAGTGGAATGCACGCAAGGCAGTACACAAAAGGCTGTTCTTTGAATGCAGCAGTTGTTAAATAACACCACTTCATTAATTTTTATGGAAGTGCACAGTTACTACTATAGCTTTGTTCTGTTCTATGCAGGCTGCAGTTCTGAATAAATGATAAGATATTTCATGTGATGATGAAGTAATATGCTATCATTGTAGTTTAAAAACTCGCTCCTGTTACCTTGCAGAGGTTCATTTCAGAGGTATCGTTATGATAGTGAAAGTTGTTCCTTTCACGTTGCCAAATATAGGATTAATGCTCTGACAAATGCTATTTCACCATTGGTGTAGACCTACCCAGTTCTTGTTATGTTATGCATTTGAATGTGAGTCTCTACTCAGACGAGGACAGAAATTGAATGATCACAGTGGGATTGTAATATGAAGACTCGGGAGAAAATATCCTTCGCTTTTTCCTTTTGCATTATGCAAACCGACAAGATAATGCAATAGAACCCGATTACATTTTGCCCTCGTTGAATTTGAATTACTTTTTGATGTGATATTTCGGCAAACAAAACTGAATTCGGAACCGGTGCAGTTTTAGTTACATTTCATTTCACACTATAAAAAAGGTGCATTCTCTACGAATTTCAATGCTATAAAATAAAAGCGTGCATGCTAAACACGTTCCTCCAGCATGAATGCATCCCTCCATAAAATATTCTTGTAATCATGAGATCCTGCTGAAGGGATTATAATGTAATATCAAAATAGAATTTGGAATTGGGAAACAAACCAAAAGAGAATCATAAATTGTACAAGTACAGAATGCAAATGGTACGAGAGAATAGTCTTATGAGTTGATAAACTTACACGCAAGAAGGATCCGCATCTATTCTAAATGGAAACAAATCCTGTGCGCTAAGAAAGATCTAAAAGTTTATTGCTTTCTCAAAGGAATCTCTTGCATATTTCAAATTGCAAAAAGGTTCCAATGTAAGCGTATGCACATAAATAAGCGGATGAAGTATTTATTAGTAGTTTTTATACTGAATGAATGAAAAGAAAGTAAAATAGTCTTAGCCATATGTAAATACGTATGCCGACACATACGTAAAGAAAGTCGTTCTTCTACATTGGAATTTATTTATTTAATGTATCTGAATGCAGGAATGCATGCTATAAACACACTTGTCTGTAAAAATTCCCATTTGGGTATGACTCTAAAAGAAGATACATAAATAGAAATTTGGGAAAGTAAAAGCATGATATTCCATCTCTCCAGGCATTTTACAGATCGTTCACAGCACAGCTCCACAACTACAATGAGACTTTCTCCGTTCGATTTGATGCAATATGTGAGTCTGCATTTACGCGAGTGTTGGTGTATTCGTTTTGTGAATTATGCAGAAAGAAAAGGAAAAAGCCAGCTGTGCCAGTTCACATCACATCCAATAAAACGTCTGTCTCTTTTTCCTATTCCATTTACTTTAGTGTTCACCCACTCAATACTTTTTTTGGCAAATGGGGAGTCCATCTTGATTCCTCTTATAATAGGATACATACTACATAAATACATAACAACAGCCCAAACGTAAAAACAACACTGTATGAACAAGACACTACCACAATGACGGATGCAAAATACACTGTCCCGTTATCCTATGAATAGCGAACGCTATAGTAACGCATAGTTGTACTTAACGTATATTTTCGATATTTTCTCTTTACGCCAGGCTAGAAGAGAAAGCCGGAGAAAGCAATCTAACAGAATATATCTGTCCCTATGGCAAGATGATCAGTACAGAAGATGCACGCATATGAATGTAACCGAACAACTGATACGGGAAAAGTAGAAAAGAGTGAAAAACGTAAAAGGAGACAAATACGAAAAGCTTTCTCCCTATTTTTTCAACTTTCTAATTTTCACCAAGGAAAAAGCGAGACAGCAGGGACGAATGACAAATACATAGTTGTGATAGGCAGGCAAGTCAACTGCAAGCTTTTGTGACAATAAGTGATGGCAAAGGAGAACGAAATGGGGTAAACAGACAAAAACTGCTAGTGGACAAATGAAAGTTACAGAATGAACAGTAATGCTATTGCTGCACACATAAAAATCCCAATCTTTGTACATTGTTAGTACTTGAGAAACAAACATGAAAGAGCTTTCTTTTTAAAAGTCTTGTCTGCTGCATCTAATGTTTCTGTGAAGAAAAGATAGATACCTTGCAAGTACCAGCACGGATGTACTGTGAGTCGTAATAGAAGTAATAGCACACTTGCGTTTTTGTCATACTGCTCTTTGACGGTTAGGATGATGCTGTTGCTGAGTTTTGCCATCGTGTTTAAGTCCTGGTTATTATAAGTTAGGAGCCACAAGCCGTGAGCTTATGTTTCTCCATGGAGGCTTTACAAGTTCAAAATTATAGGTGATACGGACGTTGCTCCCAACATTATGAAGCGAGTCACTGAACGAAATGAAGAGCAGCTTGAATAGCTGCATACCTAAAAGGAGGCTATAGTACTGCGTGATATTAGCTTCGTACGGCTCTCTAAGCCCATTTTTTGAGAGAAGGAAGAATGAGCATCTACATAATTTAGCAAAGTAATGTCAAACGTGCATTCACCATAGGAGGTAAGCACAAGAAGCGTGGTTCCTTAAAGTGCTTTTGCGCATCCGTGGGTGTAAATATGTACTTTACTGTGTCTACACCTCCAGCAGTTTCCTCACGAAATACTTTCACCTTCCTTTATTTAATCACGACGCTGAACCTGAATTTAATGCAGAAAAGCGCTGCACTTGTGTGTCTTTCGAATATGTCGCCGGCAGCCGAGGTTTGATGGAGCTACTCCAGACTATTTTTAACCAATTATAGACATATTGGACACAAGTTTGAAGTACAGTTTTCGATGGATAAATAAAACATACAACAAAGCCAAAGGGAAACTAAGCTGCGTTTTGTATTTACGATGTGTAGTCTGAAATACAAAAGATTTTAAAAGCTATAAAATATGCACTGGCTAAGAATTAACATCCACGGTTCTATGTGGAGCGTTGAGTCTGATTTCGGCTTTGTTTTGTTCCAAAGTTGATGCTTCTTTTATTCGTGGTAGGTATTTTTTAGCCAAAGGTACACAATAAACTCCGCTCTGTTCTTTGCTATTTGCATTGGGATCTATATACAAATAAAGTAAAAAAAAATGAACGAAACTGGTAGTGAGCCAGCCATAAGATCGCTTACGTTTTCTCCATGAATGCTTGCAGATAAAGGGAAAGAGGACATGACAAGATACATTTTGTAGTAGTCTACCATTACGAGCAATGATGGTGGCAATAGTGGTGGCG